>CANYLF011501883.1:0-14731 GCA_948193215.1 Bocquillonia castaneifolia | reverse complement strand
AATCAATACCATTGAGCGGTATGTCGTATGGGTTCTCATTTGCTTTCAATTTCTGTAACATGACATGGTAATTGTTGAAAGTCCAAGGTCCTCCATCTTCAACCCTTTTTATGTCCACTTCATGAAAGAATTGGAACAAGTGACACTGCTCATAATTTCCTTCACCACCTTTCAATTCCTTAATACTTACTCCCTGCAAAGGCCTACATAGCATGGCAAGAGTATTCCTTATTGCCTGGAAGTTAATTACCTTATCCGTCAAAACCCGACCCACTAGGCACCACTGAAAATCTTCCACGTTCTCTTACTCAATCCCTACATCCTCTAACACCAGCCCTACCAACCCTTCGTTATTTAATTCAAGGGCCTCGTCGAGATCGACCTCCATAGATAATGACGTTGCCATAGACACAATCCAAAAGAAAAAAAGGAAAAAGAACTAGCACAAGACTAGACACTCAGACACTGTCATTGAGACAGGCTTGATTAGATTAACTACTTAAATTTTGCAGAAGTTTAGTGTTATTTGTAATTAAAAAAAAAAAGTGAAGGACTGATAAATTTGATTCTAAAAATAGAGAGACAAGTTTTAATATAGTATATACACATAGGCGTTTCCTAGCCCTTATAATTATTAGTATTATTTTGAAGGGATATGATTATAACTATCATTATGGTTGTCATCTATATAAAAGCTGGTAAAAAAAAAATCTGCAAATACCTTTTGGAGTACTATTGTATTTTTTTCTTAAGTTTTCTATTTAATTTATTTCTCTTTATTGTATTCTGATAAATTAACTCAAATTGAATTTTATAGATATACACACACACACACACAAATAATTTATTAATTAAAACAGCTATAGACAAATAAAATATAAATTAGTAAGACTAATTGAATAAATAATTAATAAAACATAATTAAGTAATTTTATTAGAAATTTTTTCAGATAAATAGCACCATATTTATTAAATAAGTGATTAATATACAACTTAATTAGATGATTTTAATGAAATTAATTAAATTTACTTTATTCAAATTAGTGAATATAGTTTTTTAAAATCCAACATTTATTTTATCGATTAGAATTAACTTTGACAGATTGAAGTAGTACTTTTGAAGTAATACATAGTAAAGCATCTATCACTATCTATCACAAAAAAAAAAAAAATATATCACATTATCTCTAAATGCAAATCGGTAAAACCATAAGTCATTTTTTGTGCGCTTTCCTTAAAAATAAAGGTAAGAAAGAATGAAAAATCCCACTAGTTGAAAAGTAAGGGACATCTAGTAAAATTTAAGTAACTAGAAAATAATGGTCGGTAACAACAGGAATATCATCGTATGTCATCAATAAAATACATTTATCTGGTAATATTGTAAATAACTAAAAATAAATTTTAAGTTTATATCAAACTAAGCGAATTTCTGAGCTTCGCTCAGATGTTTCTAAATTTTATTTTATTTTTAAAACTTCTTATTATATATATTAATTTTAAATAAAAACTTGTGAAATTAATTGATAATTTTGAAAAGTTTAATTTTTACTCGATCTGACATCACCTTAATTATAAATAAAATATAAATTTTATATATTTGTCTATTTTTTAACTTAATTTTATTCAATCTAGTCTTCCTTGAATATAATATATACATTTAATTTTTTCATCAGTTAATATTTAAATTCAACTATCAATAAATTAAATTTACATTATAAAAAGAATAAAAGAAAATTTGTTTAGCATGTATTTATAATATTTTATTGTCATTTATAGAAAAATAATTTTAAAATAATATATTAATTTTTAATCGATCATATGATTAAATTTTCAATTAACACATTTGTTAAAATCTTTCAATTAAAATTTTTATATTAAATATGTTTAATGAATAATATTATATTAAGTATGTTTAATGATATTCAATTAATTATTTGCACAATTTTTAATAAAATCAGTTAATTAAGTTCATAATATAGTTTAATAAATATGAAATTATTTATTTGACTCCATTTTCTATGTTATTACATTTATATTAATTAATTATTCAATGTATATAGTCATATTTATTTATTATTTATATTACTTATATATAATATTTGTTAACTAAAATATGTATATAAATTAGTTTGATACAATCATAACACAAATAAATAAAAATAAAATACTTAAAATATAAAAAAAATCACAAATTAAGAAAAATACATTGATGGCTTAAGAAGTATTTGCTTTCACTTTAATATATATAATAATAGATAGATAGTAGATTTCTTATAGAACTTTTAAAGGTAAATAAATAAAGATCATTCTCTCTCTTTTAACATATAATCATTATTTTTATTAGTTTAATACATTTTCAAGCTCTATAATTCGCAAAATGGATTACAAATTAATTTTAATTGTATTTTTATATATTTTTTATTATAATCATTATCAACAAGATATTATAAATATATTTTAAAATATTATAAATAAAAAAACTATATTTTACATTAAATGTTGAGTTCATATAAAATTATATATAAAAATAAATTATAAATTAATAAATTGTATTAAATTAAATATTATAAATATTCGGCGGGTATTAAAGTAGTTATACTCTAAATGGACTCTCATGTGGTGAGATATTATGTAATTTCAATTTCAAAAATAATTTTAACCTCTCTATATACTTTTAACATAATGAGAGAGAAATAAAATTGAAAGAAAACGAAGATAATGAATGAAATAAATAGATAGTTAAAATTTTTATTTTTAAAAATTAGATGTCTCATTTAATAAAACAAGCTCTTCAGATGCTTTTACATTGTCGAGTCCATCAGCTAAATTTTATAGTAAGAAACCATAAAAATTAATTTCAATTCTCATTTCCTAATAGATCCCCCTAAACAATATTCCATTGAGCCCTAATATAAAATCAAATGCTTGTCTCAGTGCAAAATATTATGGATTCAACTCTTGGTATCTTTATCCTCACAAACTTTGAAAGTACCAAAAATAAAACCATTTATTCAAAAGAATTTCATTCTTTATCAAATTTATTTGTGCAAAATAATTTCATCCCATCAAATTCGCACTGCAATTCTGCAACACAATCAACAGAGCGAAAAAAATTTGGAGCCACATCCTTACAAGAGAACTTAATCAAACTTTTGTGTAATAATTAAATAGGTAGAGATGGTGTGTCCTGTTTTGACCGTTGGCCTACCACTCTCCAATTAGGAGGAATTGCTTATTAAAACAATTGAGGGAAAGCCATCTCCCATCTTACACCCACCATGTGTCCCTAATCAAAAGCATTTCCCAACTGATTAGTAACTGTCACTGCTACCTCAGCCGTTTTCTTCAATTTTGAACCAACTACTCTCTATATTCTGACTCTTGTAAATTTTAGAATGCAAATCTCTACGGCAATAATTATCCCCTCAATAAATGGTCTGATTTCTGTGAAACAACAAAACAGGAAAATTCAAGTCTCCGTCTTCTAGTCTACGTTCATGGCATCACCGCTTTGTCATATAAATATATGCCAATTAACACTGCGTACCAGTTCTTGCATGAATTTGTTCCTTGACTGTTCACCTGTTTTACCTACTCCTGCAGCCATTAGAAATTTTCAGAATCAGCAATAGTTAGTTTTGATAGGAGGGAATGTCAAATACTCGTGCAATCTTACATGTTAACTAGAACTTTAGGCTCTAGAATTTCTTCTTGCATGAATCTGTTAACCAAAAGGATAACTACCATACAATACCAAAATACAACTTTTCTCAACATACTATTAACTAAAATGGTAAAACTTCTAATCAAAATTTCCCCCTATTTGATCGTCTGAACGAGACCAAAGAGATTAGTAATCACTCTAAGCAATGAAGTTCAATTTAAAGTAACATCTAATTGGTGGAAAGCCTGAACCGTGGTATCCCACCTACCCATAGCAGCAAACACAAAAGACATGTTATTTAGCATAGCTATTGTTGATCCCTACCGAAAGAGTCCTTTTCTGCTTAAGGTTTTGATGAAAAAAGTTGGATCTTCTCCTGGTTGATATGGGATGATATGACCCCCCTGGTCACCTAATTTGAGATATGAGGTTTCTGGGTCCACAAGTTAACTAAACTTCCCAACTGTATAACAGCTGAAAGCTAGCTTCAAAACCATCTGAAAAGGTATCCTTAGTTTCTTCAACTTAACACAAGAAGTGTACACCTACCTGCCAAAATAAGTATTACAAACATCCCATTAGTAATGTTCCTTCTTGTGTATATTTTTATTTCAATCATTCTCATTTCCTATCTTATATGTTATGAATCTCTCTCACCGCTATTTTGACTTGTTCACAAGCATAGAATATAGTTCTTTGAAAAAGAAAATTTAGTTGTGGAAAATGAGAAATATAATGGAAAATTCTTCTTTTGCGTACAACACACTTTTTGAGCTTGTGGGTATTAGGTAGAAGACAGGGATGCAAATGTCAAACTGTTGGCATAGATACATTCCTTCAAATGAATTTTTATACTGGCCATGATGTAATACAACACCTTTACATTCTCTAATAAAAACCAAATGCATTTTAATGTATGCTTCAAGGATCAAAGCATTTAACTTTATGTTCTTTTGAACAGGGAAAACTTTATGACAGTTTCAAAATATATATATATATAACTATGGTTATATATATAACTATGGGCTATCTATCAAAAAATTGCACTTGATTTTTGCAAGATAAATACGTGCCTCAATCACAATAAGGTACTTTTCAAACATATATAGTTCATGCTATGAACTGAAGAAAAAAGCTTTAATCTAATAATGTCATTAGTTATTTTAAAAATTTTAAACTTACCATCAAAAAGCGTATTTGAATAGAATGTTTTAAAAATAAACACCTGCCACCATCAACAGGTAGTTATCAATAATATATATTACTATCACTATGTGGAAGGGAACCCACTATGACACTGAAAGTGTAACTGAAGAAAAACATTTTTCAAGTAGGGAATATATATAAATAGCATGATGAACAAATGCACTGAACCATTTCTTTCGGCTCAAGTGTAGATTGATGCAATAAACTCAGAAGTCTAAGTTGATTGTAACATTTTGTCGTGTTTACATTTGATTATAGAGCCAATATTCAAATAACAACACTCCCACAAAGGGGAAAAAAAAGCAACGAGAGACTTGAACATTACGCAAGTGCGCAACAATTGCCGTGTAGGCCACTAACTTGATGACAAAATTACTCTAGTATTTAAGAACTTAAATTGTCAAAATCTCCGCAACAATTAATTCCACAAAGCCAGAAATCATTATTTTATGGCTGCGTGTTGATAAAGGAATATCCACAAGTCTACTGTTCCGCACGATCTCTTATTTTTATGCAAATCAGTCAAAAGAGAATGATACTAAATGTAAACTGAAGAAGCCATATAATTGAAACACCTTCTGATGCATTAGAACTCCTTCCATTATATACTTGGTAGTTGGTGATTTAGAAGGATCGGAATGCTACTGAATTAATGACACACTAGATCTTTTATTAGCTTAATCAATTATGACTAATTTCTGTTCACTTTCTAGGCTAGTTGCCTATCATCATTGGTACAGTTTAATACAAACACATTCTTTTTGATCCATCCATTTTCTTAAAAGTTAGCTAAGATCACTTGTTCAAATAATCATTTCACCCAAAATTTTAAGCTGTTAAATGAAACTCAAATAATAGTTTTTTTTGACTCTAACACACTCCCTCAAGTGAATGCCGTTTCAGCTTGAAGTATGAAAATGCACAACCCACTCTGTCGTGTGTTGAAATTTTAGTTGATGAAATGAAGGTGACTAGAAATCGAATTCTAGACCTTTTGATCATAGAGGCTTTGATACCGTAACAAAAAACTATTTCACCCGAAAGCTTAAATTGTTAGGTGAGACTTGAATAATAGTTCCATGACTAACAATTTCTACCTCCAATTTGTAAAAATATGTGAACCTTTTAAATTCAAATTTACACTACAAGGCATTAGATGTTGAAATTAAAAATAAAAAGGATAAGAATTCAAAAGTATATGGAGAGCAACAAAGAATTCATACACAAATAATACCGATAGAGAAATACATAGATATGTGACCAATATGTGCATTGAAATTCAAGAAAAGATGGCAGGGTAAAAATGGACATGAGGCACAACAGTTTGAACTGGCCCAGATGAAACAAAAGTCTAAAAATGTTTTGACATAATATGAGCATCCCAGCACCAGCTAACTTTGATAACCATAGGTAGTATATGTTTGGTTAAAGAGAAGAAAATAAGAAAGAAGAGCAAGTAACAGTGAAAGTATGATGTGTCCTCTTTGGAAGGTTGGACTCCAGCAAGCCGGTAGAAAAGGAAGTATACAATGCTACCTATTTCTGTTATTGATACCCATACATCATGAATATATAATGAAAATTTTGAAAAATAAAAACTCTCACTGCCATCCATTTCAGAAGTTTTTGTTATTTAATTAAGTTTTTGTTATTTAATTATTTAGTTATTTATTTTTGGGGGGACTGAGAGTTGGGAATGCTATGTGCTGTTTTGCCTTCTCCCTATTTTGTTTTCATTGATCCAATTAAGATATATTTGCTTTAAATGGCCATACCCAATTTAATCCACTTCATCACCCATAATCTACCCTTAAGGCAAAGCAAACACCCCATTGAACAATTAAAAAAAGGAAAGAAAGTTTCATCAGGAAAAAGAGAGAGAGAGAGAGAGAGAAATACTTGGCATCAACCACAGAGAAGAATGGATCAACTAAGCAATACTGAGAATTTTTTTTTTTTTGGAACAAACAATACTAGGAATTAAGAATTGAATAAACAAATGTAAAAAAAGTAGGATCAATCAATGAAAAGAAAAGGACAATAATTGAAAGGTAAAATCAATTAATGGAAAATTAAAAAAAAACAATAACAAACACTTTTGTGAACAATACTATAAAGAGAAAAGCAAAATCATCTCTTAGCTGATGAGAAATAAAATCCACAAATAATAAAAGAGGAATACACTAGAGAGGCAACAAAAGCAAATATATGCAAAGACAAACTTTAAAATGTATCTGTATTATGCAATCTTCGAGACTAAATAAGTGGGGAACATTAAGTGGTTATAGGCACAATTCAGTAACAAGAAACATCATGATTTTATAATGAGAAATTAAGACCTTAACATCAAGTGCTACATTTTAAAATAGCAATACAGAGGCCTTATGCCCTAAGGAACTTGGTCATAAGGTTATAATTAGTTATTAGTGCAATACTGATGATCATTGAACAGGGACACATGCTGAAAACACTGACCGACACAGAATATTCTTTGACAAGGAAGAAACTTCTGCTAAATAGTTCTCTGAAATTAAAAGATACAATATAATTTACCACAAAAAACTAACTAAAAATAATATAATAGAATTCTGGTGCTTTTTCCAGAGTAAAATAGTAGTCAACAATAAAAAGTTGAGCAAACGGTATAATTTCTAATTTCTCATGTGTCAGTGGAAATAAGGGATGGTGCTACCAGCTATATGTAAAAATCATTTTAATCTGGTAAAGAAAGTTTATAACATTTTTATTATTCATGATACTAAAAAATCACAGACTGCAAGAACAACATACAGCAAAATTATTCTCATTTGAGGATTTTGGGTTGAAACAAGAGATGCCAGAGAATTTAAATGCCTTCGCCTCAGTTCAGTTTGGATTGAAACAAGAGATTCCCAAGAATTTTAATGCCTTCCTCTAAGTTCAGTCACTGAATACCATCTGTATATAGAGGTTAAAGTGAAATACTTGTCGATTCAATTTTGCTTCTTTACACCATACAATTTACATGACTTTCATTAGTTTAAAGAGAGAAAAAGAAAATAATAGTTCTGCCCTAAATGATTTCTATCACTCAATGATGATTATTAACAAAGTGGAGTTTACTTTGTAAAAAACAAAGTAATCATAACATATCTCCTGCACTTAACTTAAGAGATCAAACCAAATGGTTTCCTCAATTTTTCAGGGGAAAACATAGCAGAGAACATAAATCAACTGGACCATTAGAATCTTCAAAATTTTGCTGTTACCATCTCCTGGCTGACACACATAAGAAAAGTATTGTTCCATATCTCATTCATGGACAAACAATGAAAATAATAGGATTTTGCAGCAAAGATGACATTATTTCAATAGAAAAGAAACAGAAGTGGAAGTGACAGAGATATGCAGTACCACATACCAGGTTAGATGAAAACTCAGTAGGGGAAACATAATTCTAGATAATCAACTGGACAAAGATATCCTTGATGGATTACAGCAGAAAAACCTGCAAAGAAAAGTTTTTCCATTGGTTTCACTTACTAAAACATGTGATCCATCAGCATTGTTTTTGGTGAAACAGAAGGTTATAAGGGTAAGGTAATGTCAATATATTGATATCGGTAGAAGTTCAATGCATTAAGAAGGCCTATAGAAGTTAAAAAAAAAAAAAAGAAAACAATTCCTGGATATAAATACTTATTTTTTTTGAAATCAGATATAAACACTTCATTCTACATTTAAATTAGAAATGTATGCAGCAGTTTGTACAGTTCATTATTAAGAGTTTGCATTGATGCAGATTCTAATACCAATGGGAAATAAGTTAGTGACCAGATAAGAGTGACTAACCTGGAAGTTTAACTTGAAAGTATTGCCTTCATAATAGTTTGGAAATGGAAAAGGGCACCCGGATAGATTGTTGATGGACTGGAAATAGTCAAAAGATAGAGATCCCTAATGCAATTGCAACCTAACACATAAAAAAAGAATTAAAGAGAGAAAGAAAGAATTTTCAATTACAGTGTGATTTACAACTGTGCAAGGATGAACTACCCTTCCATTATGTTTCAAATGTACTCCAACAAGTTTCAAACAATCAGTTACAAATGTCTATGGTTAGTTTAGACCATCTACTGTTATTGTACGACCACTAGAAAAATCATATTATGCAAGTAACTCAGGTAATTTGTCTCTATCCTCTAACGAATAAAGCACACATGTAATTTCCTTTATAGCAAAGTAAGGACATAAATTTCTAAGAAAATCAGTTGAAAAGGCAAGACTATGCTTGAATAGCATAAATGAGAAAGCACAATATTTAGTATCAAATCAAAGTACCAAAAAAAACAGCAAAAAACTTGGAAGTCAACCAACAAAAACTGTTCACACTCAAGATCTTTCTAGTACCACTCCGAGTTTTATTGGAGTAAATAAACGAGTTGCTAGTAAATACTCCTGGAACACGAGTGCATTAACCGTTGCAGTTCCATTTTCCATTAAATAGGAGATATTCCAGAAGTATTGAATTGTTAGCAAAATTAGAATGCATTTTACACCATATATATCACAGTTTTGTACTTATAACACATAATTTAATTTTGTCCATTGAGGACAAGGGACTCGCTGCAGATGCTTATTAGTAAAACGTTAGGGAAAGAATTGAGTAAACATTGAATTTACAATTAATAAGATATACAAACCACAGATTACCTTGAACCATTAAAACAATTAAAAATTATGCGTGCCGCAAAGAAAAATTTTAAAAAAAAAATTCGCAAACAGTGTGTGCTACATAAATGTGATTATCATTAGGCTTTAAATTAACAATTTTTTAATGGAAAAAAAACTATCAACCATTAAAAGTAATAATTAAAAAAGCACTAATATAATGTTAGGGTTTCACATTAGAACAATGTAATGTAATGTAATTGAAGATTCAATGAGCTGTCTCACCTATTTGTACAAGCGAAAGGAAGCGACACGAAATGACGCCGCTTGAGATCTCGTTCTCGAATTTCCCCTATTACAGAAGTTTTAAAAAAATTAAAATTAAAATTGAGTGAAACATATTTTTTTAAAAAAAAATTAAGAATTAAATAATGGTTTGTAGCTTACATAGAAGAAGAAGAAGAAGAAGAAGAAGAAGCTTCTGCAGTACTTCAATGTTATGTCTCTTCCCAATTTTCGCGCCGTTTTATTTTTGCTACTTTTTGTTTTTTTAACCAGAAGTTCTTCCCTGAATTTTTTTTCTAGGTGAATGGTCGAATTGGTATACTAATTTGTGACACAAGCTAAATTAAGAAAAGTTGAGAAATATTAGTAATTTAATTCATAAGCTTGTATTTTTTGATCAATTAGGTGTAAAATATCAATTATCATTTTTTTAAAATTCATAAAATATTCATTTTAACAAATTTTCATCTTTTTTATATCTTAGTTTAAAAAAATTAATATTATAAAATATTTTTGAAAACTTTTAACCTATAATTATTTTTTTATTTTTTAACAAAATAACTTTGAAAAATCATAAAAATGAAACGTACATAAAAATTGTATCATTTTTGTGTGAAAAATCTCAAATTATAAGTTAAATTTATTGGAATGGTCATCGATTAGCTAGCTTAATTTTTAAATTTATCAAATAGTTAGTCAATAGTATAATATTCAATTAATTTTTTGGTTAATAAATTAGTTATGTAAAACTAATAAAATTTTATCATTAACTATGTGAATATATCTAGCATATTGTGTTAGATTATTATAACAAAATTATATCATTTTTATATGTTTTATATTTTATTATAATTTATTGAACTTTTTCCGTTAAAAAATTTTGAAAAATAATTTTGATCACAATTTTTTTTAATTTTTTATATTTGAATTAAATATTTATAACTCACATATAAAATATTATATGAAATTGTGTTAAAATGAATTTTTTTTATGAATTTTTAAAATGATAATTGACATTTATTTGGTCGAAAAATACAAGTTTAAGGACCAAATTGCTAATTTTTTCCGACTTTCCTTAATGTGAGCCCACCACAAGTTGGTGTACTAATTTAACCATTCTTTCCTTTTTTTGGATAAATATAATTTTTTCTAATGTTTATACGATTCAATGATTCGACCTATAAATTTTTTAGGTTTGTTTCGGTCTTACTTCTACTCCATCCCTTTTTTTTTTTGCATAAAAAAAAGTTTAATTTATTCCTCAACTTCATTTTTAGCTTATAATTTTTACCAAACAACTTTTAATTAAAAAAATCTATAACTTTTATATAAAAAAATTTTGAACACAATAAATTTATTAAAAGATTAAAAATCTAGTAAAACTTATAATAAAATATATGATTCATTAAAATTAGTTATAAAATTATAAAAAAAAACACATATAAAATTAATATAATTATTATAGTAAATTTTTAAAATTTACTTAATATTAAAAAATATAACTAAAATATTGGAAATTATTATTAATGAATTTCTCAAAAAATACTATAATTTAACAAAAATCATCAATAAAATATTAAAATTATCTAAAAAATTTTAAAAAATATAAAAAATTACCAAACGTAATAAATATTTTTTCATATTAAATTTAATAAAATATTAAATTTATTTAAATATTTTTGAGTTTAAAAATAATTTTACATAAAATTTATTGACTTCTTTTAATTAAAAGTGATTTTATAAGAATTTATTAACTAAAAATGAAATTCAGGGATTATATTGAACTCTTTTTCATGCAGCGGAATCTTTTTACCTATTAACTAACAACTTAAAGTAAACGAAAGGGTAGATAGTTAAATGAAAACGAACCTAAAGGGTTTTTAATTGAGTGAAAAAATTGCATGGGTAAATCATTAAATTATACAAACCTCGGGGCAATATATATTTATCTCTATTTTGTTTGCTAAAAAGGTATTATAACCTTTTTAAAAAGTTAAAAAAATAATGCCTAATGGTCAAATAATCCAAACTTTAAAATTAAATTACAAATTTAACCAAACCTCTTAATTTTTGCAATATAACCAAATTTCAAAGGTTCGTTGCAATTTTAATCAAATTTCAAAGCTTCATTGCCTTTTTAACCAAACCCTTAGTAATGACCAATTAAATCCAAATTTTTTAATTGAAATTCAATTTTATCCAAAATTTATAAATAAAATTAAAAAATTTTAAATTTAAAAAAATGCGATGGAATTTTATATTTATTTCTAGTTAGATGTATGATAATTTAGGTATTGTATAAACTTTAAATGAAATTCAAAATCATACCAAAAATTTAAATTTTTGTTAAAGTTGTTTTTCAATCAAAATGTTTGGATTTAATTTGTCATAGTAAATATTTGATTAAATTACAACCAACCTTTATAAATTGGTTATAATTGCAAAATTAAAAAGTTTGGTTAAATTTGTAATTTTGTTAAAAGGTTGGGATTTATTTGGTCATTAGAAATAAAATAATTACAATAGAACCTCTATATAAGAATTTTCTATATCGGAATAAACTTAATATAAGAATAAAAAATTTTGGTCCCAATTCAGGCCAGTTAAAAATAAGATTAATATCATTCACACACCCAACACACACACCCAACACACACACGCACACACACACACACACACACACACACACACACACACACACATATATATATATATATATATATTAATTCTGGAGTTGAGAGAAAATTCTTTGAACTGTTGTTCTGCCACGTAGGATTAATGAGGCGTTAAAATATCACCACATGTAATTTTTTTAATTTTTATAATAATTTAAAACATGTCTCTTTTCAAGTGTGATTAGGACTATATTTTTACTAATTTAATATAATTATCATAAACATATATTCATTTTCAAATATAATTAAATATAATATTTCAAATCAAACTCTAATAAGTTAAATTAAACTATATATATAGACTTATACATCATAAGAAAACTTAAATAATTAAGCTACACAGATTTTTTAAATCTATTATGTCTTCTTTATATTTTTTTTGTTTCTTTTTAAATTCGTTCGTATCATTAAGGTAAGAGCTTTAACTCTCTTGCAATTTTCAGATTTTAAGCGTATTTACCATCTCTAAAGTAAATTCCGCATCTTTGAAATTCACTCTACCCTCACTTCAATCAAATAGTTGTAAGCTCACCATCACCAATTGTATCATCACATCTTAAAAATTTATTTAATTGTGAGCTGATGTGTGATCCACGATCGTCCTTTACATCCAGGGATTATTTGCAAGGTATGGAGTCTAATTTAGGCATTTACGAGGTTTTGTTACTTGGAACCTATATGCATATATAGATATATAGACTATTTTTTCCTCTTTTTTTGAATTATAATGTTTTTTGTTTTTGTGATTACTTTTGTTTTTCCCTTGGTGTGTTTCTTGCACATGTTATTAATCTTGCATATTCACATTCACTAATTACGGGTAATTATGATATGTTATGGTATGTTTGTATTGATATATTTATATTTTTATTTATCTGTAGAAATTCTTTTTAAGTCTAATTATGAATTTATCCAATTATGCTTCGCATAGATTTACGACCCACTTAGATCTCTTAACATAGATTCTTTGGTTAAAATTAGTTATTACTAATTAATAAGTCTGATCCATGCGATGCATGAGATAACAACTAGTATATATAAATAATGAGCCTTTATGTTGCATGTAAAACTTTTCACCAAGTGTCCATTCCCTTGATTCAGTATTTTAACAAAAATGCTTAGGCATCAAAATTTTAATTTTTAATATTTTATTAAAAAATTTCTATAAAATTTAAACCAATGAAAATTATGGTAATTATAATGTTTTATATTATTGAATTTGAATTGCAATGAAACTCTACACTCAATGTAGCTTTTTTTTCTTCTCTAGGATTATATCAAACGTTCCTTCAATAAAATAAATAACTATTCTCAATTGGCTAGTGACCCGTTAATCTCAGTGTAAGATGGTCTGCCCCTTCTTAGAACCTCATCTAGTCAGTCCTTTCGGAAGAGAAGGCTTCGTATTTTTGATAGAGATGATCTTCTCATTTTTATGTGACCTGTTTGGCTTCTATTGTCCTCAAATCTGATCAGCAGGATTTCTTTTCGTGGAAGTTGGAATCTCAAGGCCGTTATTCATCGAAGAGCTTCAAGCTTGGCCTGCATGCACTTAGGTCCCCTTTTCCCTATGCAGTAATGTCATTTAGTTGCTGGGGCTCATATGCATTACCAAAGTGAAGGTCATCTCCTGGATGGCCATGCAAAATCGACTCTCTTCTAAATTGTTCGTGCATGTTTGCCAATGTTGTTAGATGCACGGACGCTCTCCTTTTCTTCTAATTCTTTTTATTAATTTAACCATCTTGGTCTTTTAATAAAAGAATCACATACTTATCAAAAAAAAAAAAACTATTCATAATGTTATTAAACTTTTTTTTTATCAACTGATTAACATACATTTGAAAATTCCTCAAAAGAAAACATGCATTTGAAAAATATTCAAATTCATTAACCTTCTTTCTTTAGATAAAGATTTAAATATCATTGGTTAATATTCAAATTCCCGTCTAATAACTAAGATTAGGAATAACACTTTTTTGTTGGCCGATATATGTGTAAAATTATTATTGGCTAAGACACATATGAGTATTAGTATATTGTTTTTGCAATTCTTTTACAATATAGTAAAAAGTTTTTGATATAGTATATATGAGATTACTTTCTGTGTATTGATTTGATCGTCTTGGCCTTTTAATAAAAGAATCACCTACTGATAAAAAAAACAAATAACTATTCATGATGTTATTAACCCTTTTTTTTTGTCAACTGATTAACATACATTTGAAAATTCCTCAAAAGAAAACAT
>CANYLF011501436.1:0-14558 GCA_948193215.1 Bocquillonia castaneifolia | reverse complement strand
TATATATATATATATAAGTAGAGAAATATATTGAGAAGAGACCTGGAAAGAGGCCTAGAATATTTACATCCTAATAAAAAAGTTATGAGGACATCTAACAATTTCATTAGTTGGAAGGTAAAATTATGATATTTACGTCTCAAGAAATAGGCAGACCGATATATACACTTGTGATATCCTCATGGTTAGGAGATGCAGGCTTAAAAACCTTGTGATAGCAGAAAAAGAAGCTGGAGACAAAGTATACTCCCCACATGGCAGCTGAAACGTGTGGGTAGTGTCAAACCATCATTCCATCAATGCCTGCATGGAACGGCGATCACATCGGGAGCTCACGTGCTCATCCACGTTCTCAGGAAATGTGGAAAGAAGAGGGCCAAATCCAGCCTGGAGTACTAAGGCCTGCACGCCCAAAGGTAATCCTCTCCAAGCTACTCGGACCTTAGAACAATTTTCGTTGTAGGTAAAAGTGATCTCATCCCCCTAAAAGATAAATAATAAGTATATTTTCTAACTCAGTCATCTAATTTCTTGAATGCATTCTTTATTTCTAACCTTGGAGGCTAACAGAACATTCCTCCGTACATAATTATATCTAACATTCGTTCATGCATTATTATATTTGACATTCATCCATGCTTAATTATATTTATCATCTACTCATGCATAATCATATTTAATTATTTACTCATTCATTCGTCGCTAAAATTGTTGCATTTATTATTCATACAATATTTTAACATTGTTTTAACATTATTTGTACATTAATTGTTCATTTAACATCATTTTTGTCACATTTTTATCATAATTTGTCCGTAAAATGTGTTAATCATGTCTAAATCATTCATAACTTGCATATATCAGTCTATTTTACATGTTAAATCACTAAAACATGCATCGAAAGACTGTTGGAAGTCTGAAATCACTACTGGGACTGACACTGGGCTCAACGCCAGTCCTAGTAGTGGCGTTACCACCAATGCCGGTCATATCACTAGCGTTGGGGGCAACGCCACTCGTGGCAGTGGCGTTGGACCCAGGTCAATCCCGTTACCTGCCAATTTGGTTTTATTTTACAGATTTTTGACAAATTTCACAATGCCCTGTCAAAATTCAATCAAATTGAAGTGTTTAGACACTTACCCAGTCTCCAATCGAGCCACAGAGGTTGAATCTGGCATTTGATAGTGGAGAAATCCTTCCTCCTCTCTGAATTCCATTAGAATCAGCTTGTAATACCTCCTCTCTATCCTGAAAGAGGCTAATTGGGTTCCAGGAGGGTTCCAAGTTCAGATTATCAGCCATTTTACTTTTTTTGTTTGAGTTGATTTGGTTAAGAAATGAAGAAATGAGAGAGAAATAAAGTTTTGGGTAAAATTTTTCAATGTTTTGGCCAAATGAAGCAGCAGCTCACCACTTTATAATGCTAGTTTGGCAAATCGCCATTTTTGTCCCTGAAGAAAATTTTCAAAGAAGGACAGAAGTTTGGTTACAAATGGGTCCTAAATCAAAATTAAGGCTAAAGGAGGCCAATTTGAGTCCAATTGGGAGCAAATTTCATAGGATTAGTAAGAATAACAGTCAATTATAATTGAAATGACAGAGAATGATAGATGATCACAGAAGAAATGATAGACATTACAGAAAATTTCTTTTTTAGAGATCTCTTTTCTTATTTCAAAGATATTTGGAGTGAGCATGGGCATATAAATGGTAATTTTATTTCTGAAAGATAATTTTACCCAGTGAGAGTAATGCCAGAAATATTTTGAGGGAGTTTTCTTTTCCCCAACGGAGTTATTTCAAGCATAACTTTCTCAATATGCTTGTATTCCCCAATGGAGTTATTTTGATTAATAATCAAAGTAAGAAATTCTTTTCCAAAGTAGAATAATTTTATTTCCCCAATAAAGTTATTATGGCAAAAGAGAAAATATCCCTAGTGGCAGTCAGAATCTAAGTCTCAAAAAATGGATATTCCCCAATGAAGCAGCCAGGATAGGAATCCTGCATCTGGATCCCTCCTCAGTAGCTGTCAGAATCTAAATCTCAGTAAATGGATATTCTCCAATGAAGCAGCCAGGATAGGATTCTCGCATCTGGATAGTATTCCAACTCCCAAGCCAGGATAGGATTCTTGCATCTGGATAGTATTCCATTTCTCAAGCCAGGATAAGATTCCTGCATCTGGATAGTATTCTAACTCTTGAGCCATGATAGTATTCCTGCACTTGGATAGTATTCCGAATTTCTCGCTAAGATAGTATTCTTGCACTTGGATAGTATTCCAATTCTTCATATGGATAGTATTCCTAAATTGCATCTTTCTCTATGGAGTTGGTCAAGGCAGCTGAGGTCCGAGATAAAATTCCTAAAACCCTGAGTCTAGTTAGGTAAATCCCCATGGAGTTAAACCAAGGCAGCCGAGGTCCAAGGTTAAACTTCGCACACCAAAGTGAAGGTACGTAATTCTTTTAAATTTTAAGTGTTTTTGTTTTGTCATCATTTTCCATATTATTGGATAATACTACAAACCTCCGACAAAGCGGGAGCAAACTGTTAACACCTAATTATTGACACAGGAATACGGAAGCAGCTCAGAGGCCCAGTGATGATCATTCAAGTTCTAAATAGTGTGAATTGAGTTAACATTGCTTTTTAGAGATATTATTTACTTCACTTTAAGTGTTTTCTAACCTTGCACAGCACGTTTTTCTCCAAATTTTGGTTTTAAGCATAAACGATGCATTTCTCAGATGCTTTTCATCATAAGATTTTCTACAAGTGTCCAAATGACTTGAAATTTTACTGGGTGATAGTTAAGATCATTCTGCACATTTTCTCAGATTTAAGTTTTTGCAAAATCAGACGTTTGGTGGCCTAAAAGGGTCCAACGCCACTCTGAAGAGTGGAATTAGGCCCAACACTACTCATGTGACTGGTGTTGGGCTTAACGCCACAGGGAAGACTAGCATTGGGCCCCCAACGCTAGTTAGATGATTTTAGCAATAAAAAGCCCATTTTCGGGCTGTTTCAGCCCGAAATTGCCCGTATGAATTGTACACGTGTCCCAATGCTTTGGAGGGCTATTTGTGTCCAAAATATCATTTGCTTTAGGCTCAAGTCATGGTTTTTCAATAGGAAACTGATTGTGGTAAACCTAGCTTAAGTTTTAAGCTAAACCAGGTATAAAAAGATGTCTAAAACTAGGTTTTAGGGTGAGGCAGACATTCCATATGAATTTTAGGGTTTAGTAATTCATACTAATGCTCTGAAACTCATTCATAGCTAAAGACACTTACTTTACATTGGTTTTTCATAAAACAAGCTAAAAACTCATTAATTCTTACATTAAGGAGGTGTTTTTGGAGTTCTAATTCATTAAAGCAAAGTTCTAGTAGCCTTCAATCAACGAAAGGCAACACAAAAGTCACTCAAACCAGATATGAGGGTTATCAAGCACTTCTAGGTGATTTTTTAAGAGGTAAGTTATCATATTCCTTTGTTTTTTTTTCTTTGTATTTTCATTATTTTCATGATGTGCATGTCATGATTCTTTCTTTTTATTTGTTATGTTGCTATTATCTTTTATTTTACATGTTTAAATAATGTTTTTGCATGTTGATTTGATTTAAATGCCCTGTTCATGCATTATAATTGTTAAAAATCATTTCTTTTGCATGTTTCTATGCTGAGATCTGAAGTTTTGATGCCTTTAACATGTTTTTCATGCATAAAAATTATTTCTTTTCATGTTTTATTGAATGAAAATCATTTATTTTGCATAAAGCTTGCTTCTTTTGCCTAAAAGTCATGTTTTTTGAGTTTTAATGCATAAAGATTGCACCTTTTCTATGTTTTGCTGTGTAAAGTTGTTTTCTTTGCATGTTTTGGTATGTTATATTTCAGATCTAAATCATTTAATGTCATGAACTTGTTTTAAATGCATAAAAATTGTTTCTTTTTTAGTTTTAAAGCATAAAGGTTGTCTTTTTCAACTTTTGACTCCTAAAGTTGTGATCTTTGGATGTTCATGATTAAAGCTTGTTTCTTTGCAATATAGCATTCAAAATCATGTTGTTTCAATGTTTTGTGAATGAAGTTTATGTCATTTACATGTTTTGAATATAAAGCTTGCATCTTTTGTGCGTTTATGTTTTAAAGATGAAACCTTTGATGTCTTGCATGCAAAGATTGTGTTTTTATTACGTTTTATGCATGGAATGATTAGATCTAGGTTGTTTTGCCATGTTTCATGCATTTCTGTATGTTTGATTATTTTATGTATTTTCATCTCTGTACGTGAATTTTTGGGGCATGGTAAACCCGAAAACCTTATTTTTTGTCAAATCACATCTTTTGTTCTCTGTCTAGTCACCAACGCCACAAGCAGGAGTGGCGTTGGGCCCAAATGCCTGTGGATAAGTGCCGTTGGGCCTAAACGCCAGTCCCTGAAGTGGTGTTGCTACTTTTTCAGCTTCCCGAGGTTCTGTTTTGTCAAAATATGTGGTTTTGCAAGTTTGTAAATAAGTATTCAGTAGCCTTCACGAGGAATGCAGTGACGAGGTAAGATTTTGAACCTTCTTTGATAATTGTTTAGGTTTGTTTATGCATGTAATTGGTTAATTAATGCTATTTGGTAATCACTTTAGGTCTAAAATGGTAGAAACCTTAGGTTGTGTTGTTGTGATGATTGTTATGTGTTTGTTATGGATCTTTTGCATGCAAATTAACCCTAATTAGTGGTTGTTAATCCTTAAAATTAACTCTTGTTTGTTAATAGAAATTCACTATTGCATGTGTATATGTAAAAGGTGGGTTATCAATTGTTGAGTGTTTAATTGCTTTGTTAGAAGGAATGAAGGTTGGTATAATACTAGGAGTATTGAGTAAAGAATCACGTCCGGGAATTGATAAGTCCGATCCTTGAATCTCTGGGGTCAATGCATCCTCCATATTCTTAAGAGGAATTGGCATGTACACCTTGTAAGACATTCCTAGTGCCAGTTTGGGTGGCGACTACCACATCTGCTCCATAGCTAAACACACAGTGCCACAGTTGCTAGTCATGGCTCAGGCTCTGAGGCAAAACCTCCTTGTCTGCAGACTAGGTACTAGAATTGATAAAAACATGAACTCCTCTTTCATACATAGTCCAGGAGGTAGGTTGTCAGGAGTCAAGATAACAAGCCAGGAAGAGTACTGTCCACCAGATTAACTGAATGGTTGAAAACCATATGAACAAAGTCCCAGTCAGACATTCTGAACTTCATTTGTAAAATCAGGAAAAGTGCTATCCAAAAGTTTCCAAGCTAGAGAATCTGATGAATGACACATTTTCCCCTCTTCCTCCATATGTTCAGCATGCCACCTCATGTGTCTAGCTGTGGCATTTGATGCATACAACCTCTATAACCTCAGAGTTATGGGAAATTAATGCATCTTATTGTAAGGAACATCAGCTTTTCGCTTTGTCGATCCCTACTTTATTGGCTTATACCACAAATGTGAAGCATCAGTCTAACTCACTGTCTTTCTTCTAAAAAAGCATGCAATTATTGTAAAAACAATGGATTACCTCAAGAGGCAATCCCAATCCATGTACAAGCTTTTTACATTATAATAGTCATGAGGCATCAAATTAGGCTTCAGAATCATTTCTTGCATGAATTGACTAAATTCATTATAAAGCCCCTCAAAAAACTGAAATCGACACTTCATTTCCATCAATCTCACAGAAGCAGACAAAGGTGAATGCATGTCATTTCTGGTCCATACCTCCTATTCAGCTGCATACATCATGTCATAAAATCTTTGTGCTTTTGGATTAGGAGCCTCAACTTGCTGATATTCATCAGTTCCAGAAAAGTCATACTGAGGCATTATTGTAGGCCTAAATGCATCCATAACCATTCTCTGATAAACATTAACATTGTCATCTAATGCACCACTCACTTCTTGAGTTACATTCCTAAATTGTTATGTGATTCAAATTTCTTCACCATGCAGATTCTAGATTTCATAATTTAGCATGAACCCATACGTCCCCAAATATGTCAATACAATGTCAACTGTATAAAACCTCTTGTTGTAACATTTATTTAACATGCATGGGCACTTCACTTTTTTCCCATCCATACATTCGAAATGTTGTAAAGCAAAACTAATGAATTCCCGCTCAACTCTATCTAACCACTCCAACAAAATTAATCATTCACAAATCTTCCTTCGTACATCCATCTTCGAGATTCAGCCATATATTCTGCAAACCTTTAAAACAATTCAATAGTATCAATTACATGTTATTATCAAATAAATTATTTAATCTTTTATTTGCTTTAAGTGTTAAATGTCGTCAAACAATTGGCTTGTATAAATGCAACCTAATACACATTCACCGGCCATCCTTACTTGTTATTTCCTTCAATTATATGGGCCTAACCCATTTATGAAAGTGTCATCAAAAAAGTAGATCACGATTGCATGTAACTGTGTAGTTAGAGAATAAACAAGCCAAGAAACACGACAATATTAACACAAGCAATTAATTAAAATGTGACTACACTTTAAAACGTCCTTCGATAAACTGTCCACAGGGACAATCTAGTGTATTAAACAAACTTTTTAATACACTGGACATGAATACTCTACGGTTAACTAAATGAATTGAAATGACAATGTTTATCGTTTTACAATGATGCAAATTTAAAATTGCAACAAGGAGGATGCAAATGATTCGGAGAAGCTTTATATACTCGTTCGATTATAATAATTGATAATTGATATTTGTTCGATGCAAGAATGATGCAATTGAATAAGAGTTTTAAATATTTTTAAACTTTATTACTTATTAAATTTAGTTCGATGCAAGGATGATGCAGCTGAATAGCAAAATGATTATATCTTTAATTTAAAGATTTATACATTTATTTTTAAGTATAAATTACACAATTTTAATTTAAAGAATTATTTATTTTTCACATATAGCAATTGCAAGGCAAATGCAATTGAAAGATGAATTCAATGCAATTATTAAGCTTCAGCTATAGTCTCTAACCTATTTACAAATCTAACAAAAATTCTACCAAAAATTCAGTAGAGTTTCCCCTATAAACACGTGTGTCTCCTTGTAGACATTGAATTTTTGGATGCAGGTTCGTGGAAGCGGCTCGGGAGCCCAGTGATAAATTTGGTCTATTCTAGACCAATTGATTACCCAATTTCTCATAGAAATGAGCTAAATAATACAAAAATTATTTTCAAATATGCTAAATGATTTTAATATATTTATGGCCTAATTTCGAGTCCAAACAAGTGTTTTAATATTTGTCCGAACCCTAAATATGGCCCAAATAAGCCAGAAAATCATTTTAAAGCCCAAGCCCATTAGGCCCAGGATTGAACATCCGGCCGAATGATTAATGGTTCGGCTGGATGTTCATGTCTATCAAGCATAATAATTGGCGAGGAGCGTCTGACAGATAGCGTAAATCATTTTTATTCCCCACCGTTAATGAAAAGGGATTCAGTCTGTCAAGGGAATTATTCCTTCTATCGATACCTAACCCTAAGTATAAAATCAAAATTATAACACAGGAAGAAAAGGGGGGAGATTAAAACAAAAAAAGAAGAAAACATTCTTCTGGTTACTACAGTTTTCAGAGACATGGAACGATGGTTTTCAAACCATTTTCTTTGGATTTCAATCATTCCACAGCTCATCTACTACCCGAAGCGGTAATCTATCTCATTTCTGAGGACAACCAACCATTCACTCATTCAAAATAAGTTCATTTCTTCATATATTTCATTTACGTTATTTTTTACGTTTTTCTCAACTAATTTTTTTTGATATTATAACTTCATACATGAGTTTTATGTGAAAGCAGGGTAGTTTTGCACGTAAAAAATCTAAGTTTGGAGCTTAGTCACCATAATGTTGATATTTGCAGTGTAATTTTTCTTAAGATTTTGATTGTTGTTTTAATTTATTTTTAACGTGTAGAACTATTCTTCAAGGGTCTGTATATACTGTAAATAGCTTGTACATTGTAAATACATCAGAACATGTAATATTTCAAAGAAAACAGCCTGAGAAAGATGGATTACAGGTCTGACCGGATGTTCAAACACCCGATCGGATGATCAAATGTCCGGCCGGACGTTCACTCTAGCACCGGATGTCCCACCTGCTTGCTAAGATGGACATTCACTCTGGTACCGAATGTCCCACCTACTTGCTAAGTTTCACGACAATGAGCAAATATCCGGTTAGATTCAACCCTCACTAGGAAGAATGCTCTCTTGGCTGGCGGCTCTTCTGGCCTTTGTGACGGATCTACTGGGCTGGCAGCTCTCTTGGCCTTTTCTGACGGCTCTCCTGGCCTTTCTAGCAGCTCTCTTAACCTTTTCTGATAGCTTTCCGAGGGGCGGCTCTGTTGGCCTTTTTCTGACGGCTCTCTTCGCCTACGGATTTCTTGCTTGACGGTTCTCCTGGCCTAGTGGCTCTCTTAACTTCCGGCCGATTCCACTCTCACTAGGAAGCTCTCTTGGGATGGCTCTCTTGACCTGACGGCTCTCCTAGCTTTGTGACGACTCTCCTGTATTGGCGGATCTCATGGCATTCTGACGGCTCCCTGGCCTTTGTGACGAATCTCCTTTCCTTTGCGATGAATTACCTGGCCTTTGTGACGGATCTTCTGGCCTGACGGCTCTCCTAGCCTTTATGGCGGCTCTCCTAGCCTTTCTGATGGCTCTCCTGTTCGGTAAGACCTTCACGGTGTAGGGCCAAAAATGAAGATTTCTAAGCTGTAAATCTCCTGAAACTTCAAGGTCAATCGATCTATTCTCTCACGGGTAGATCGATTGATCAGTAAGATTTCTTTACATTTTTTTATGCAAATCACGTAGAATTGTTTGTAAAATAATTAATTGGACATTTAATAAATTAAATCTGGTAAATAAGTAAATAAAAATGGTAGAAATTCATTTTTCCTTTCCTTTCTTTAAGGTTGGATGTTTATTATTATAATTTTCAAATATCCCAAAAAAATATAAAAAATGGATTAATGTGCAAATATTAACCCCAAAAATAAAAAGGAAAATAAAAATAAGTTAGAAACTAACTGTGGATATTTTGCATGTAAATAAATAAGGAAATAATCCATCCGGCAAATTATTGTTAAAATAAGTAGAAACTTACCACAATAACAGCCAATTGCACTCAATCAATCAGGATTAAATACAAAGGACCTAATGCAGAACTAAAATTGGTTATAAACAAAATTAGGCGCGCCCATTCATTGCATTTTACAACGTTACATTGTTTGTCTATGTTAGAAAATAGTGACCTTATTACTTAATTAAATGGGAAATTTCCTTAGTATGGATGACTGATTCCGAACCCAGAAATCATCTGGTGGTGATGACGAATGGGATTTTCCAAAGGAATCTACCTGTTTGTTAATCACTAAGTGATCCTGAAGCAATTCGGGTGGCGACTCCACATTTTTTTATAAAATCTAAAAAATCGTTTTAGGGAGTATGTCACCATTGCTATTGGACAACCACCGATGGACGGGCGGCATACCAAAAATAACACGTCCTGAGAGCTCTGTCCGCAGTGGCAACTCCACTGGGGAGGTTTTTTACAAATAAAAATGAATGAAGATTCTGAGCAATTTTCCATCATTTTAATTAATTTGGTCATTTTTTCCTTTTGTATTGCACGTAGTTTTACATTTTTACGAGTCCCTATTAAACCCCGGTACCTTTATAATGCAATTCAATGATTCCACTCCAGTTTCTTGGGTTGTATTATCGGTGGACCACTCACAGTGATTGAGTATCCTACTCAGCTTACCATCCTGGTAATGGTTAATGAGTCACGGTTAATGGGAAACTCATACTGATTCTCCTACCATCTTAGTAATGGTTAACGGGAGTCTGACTCTATCGGAGCCTTCTTAGCCGAACTAAAAAGTCAAAGCCTAGCATGTAACGGCCAATAGAAGTTTCCACTAGGTTGTAAGCGCTAATTCTATCTATTGTAATGTTGCCATGAGTACTTATGATCATCAAGCCTAAAAGCCTAAGCTGAAACTCTGCCCGCCTAAAAGGGAGAGTGGGTCCAAAAGGATAACAAACTGAATTATCATTGATGCTATTATCTGCCAGGATAGTTAGAGAGACCATTTGTATACGACGGTACTATCATCCCCTGTTGTTGAAATAAAGTACCCCAACCTACCTAGGAAATTGACTTTTGACCAATCGAATACGTGTGTGGGAGAAATAAGGTTGGAAGGCCTGCAGTTGGCAGTAATTGTTACATGTACAGTTAATGAGTTTTCTTGTTTTCTTGTCGTGCATACATGCATACATGCATGTGCATCTCATGCATATTGCTAACCCTTATGGTTTTGCAGTCAATATTGAGTACCAATCTAGTTGGAGAAGAGTAGGAAGCCAGTTAGTTAAAGAAAGGGCCAGTTTAAGCACAGACAGTACCGCCCCAAGCAGAATGGAAAGAAACAGACACCTAGTTGATTTGAATGCAATGCTAATCACCCTGAGGACCATGATTAGGGAGGAAGTGTAGAATGCTGTCAATGCAAGAACACCTAAAAGTCCACCTCCAAAGGGGGAAGGTAGAACCGATGGTAATGATTCTATTTCCACTCTAATTAGGAAGAAGGAAGAGCTGCAAGAACTGGTCCGAGAAAAGAAGTCGGATATGGAATTTGACTTGGACAATATGGGTGTAAAGGGTATGAACAAACTGCCTCCAAAATTCACTATACCTGACATGTAGAAATTTAATGGGGTTGGGAATCCTAAGCTCCACCTTAAGCAATACGGGTCCATCATGGCTGCCACTCCACTCGACAATGAACAGAAGGTGGGAGTTTTCCCACTAACTTTGACTGGGTTAGCTCAAGACTAGTATCACAGACTGCCATCCACTATCCAGTCCAATTGGAAGGAGCTTTATGAGGTGTTCTTAAGACAATACTCATACAACACCAGATTGGAGGTCTCTTTGAGGGACCTAGAAAATGACTAAACATAGATATGGTGAACCATTTGCTGAGTTTCTGACCAGATGGAAGAACAAGGCTGCACTACTCAAAGACAGACCATCTGAAAATGACCAAGTAAGAATAGTGGTCTGGAATGTACTTCCCAACATGGTTGAGACTTTACAGATAATGAACCCCAAGACTTTTGCTAGCCTGTATGATGATGGGTTAGAATGCGAGGAAATAGAGGCTGAGAAAAAGAAAAACCAGAAATAAAAAGCCTTAAATACCCGACCCTCAACACAGAACCCTAAAACAGTAAACATTAACCAAGTCCAAGCCCATAAAGTGGACCATAAATTTTCCAACTTTAACCACCCCCTATCCAAAATCTTCGAGAGGCTTAAGAAACAAGGCCACTTAAAACCCGAGCCAGCTAAAACTCTAAACACCCATGCATCCAACTACAGTCCAAATGTCTATTGTCATCTCCATCAGGTACAATGGCATCATACTGATAATTTTCTGAAACTAAAGCACCAAGTCCAAGATCTCATCGATGCTGGAAAGATCAAAGATCCCGAGGCAAGGCAGTCCAATGCTTAGAACGGCGATGGGCGATGGTCGAAATTCAAGCTCTCAGCTCAGTGTTCTGAGCATTTGTTCTGCTTTTCTAATAATGTTGTTGTCTCTATTTGCTAGTCAATGATAGAACATCTATTTCCTTATTTTTAATTAGTATTTCTTTCATGGCATGCCTGCATTAGATTAATAAGCTTATTTGACATTAAACCATATCGGAATGGTTTATACTTGCTACATTCGTCGTTACTGCTGATAAGAGAAAATGAGAGAAAACAAAAAAAAGTGAAGTAAAAAATATGAAAAAGAAAAGAAAAAAGAGGAATCACCACTTCAAAGTGACACTTGGGGGGAATACAGACAATCAAAGTTCAAATGTAATGAAAGGACTTCTCATAGATGACAGGCGAAGAAGACAGAAAGGGTGCAACATGCTCTCACAAATGATTCAAGGACGTTGTATTTAGAAAATGCCACAAAAAAAGAAAAGAAAAGAAACAGACCTTGTATCATACTAAGATCACGAAAAGCTTTTAAAAGGAAGAGCCTAGAACAGTCAAGGAAAGTGAGTTGATCCTGAATCTTGCCAACCCAATTCATGCAATGGTATACAAATCCAGCCCAATGGGAAAGACCCAGGAATAATCACAAAATTCCGCCTACTGATCTCAAAATTAAGGACTGATTACCTTTTCTTTTCAAAAAATATAATAATAAAGTGAATCCCACTGGAGAGAAAACCCGAGAGGGCTGTCCAGGTAAAAATAAGGGAACTAGGAAAAGGAGAGTGTTAAAATAGTCAATCATAAAACCTAAAAAGGATGGTTGACAATAGCAGTAGTGTCAAGCGTAGCATGCATAGTATGAACTCAATTTTGAATTCTTGTCAAATTCTCTTATTGCATTATTAATTTCAATGCATTCAAACCAAAAAAGGAAATGCTAAGCAAACAAGATGAAACAGATATGAGACTAGCAACAACTCATTGTTTGGAATGCCATGTCAGGCGAACAATCTTTGAAGATAAACCTGCTACATCGACTAGTTCTTGACCGATACAAGGGGCAAAAATAACTATGAGTTGAATTCAGAACTGACAAGTAGCTAAGGAATACTAAGTTTCAACCATGGATGCAATCGTCATCTTCAGCAACAACAATTCTATTCATTGCTTAATGAAGATGATGTTCCTCTCCACAGCCTCACTACAGGTTCTTCTCGATATATCAATTGGATTCGTCTTTCTCAACACTCTTTAGACAAGGGCCCCTGAGACTAACTGAACTAAACTCTGACACTGCCCCATAATGCCATATCACAAGCTTGCAACCAACACTATTTGTATCTCATTGAAGTCAGTTGGGGGGTAAAATCAAGGATAGCTTTTCTCGATAGTCACATTTGTAAAAATAGAAAAAGAAAAAATGAAAAAGCCTGATGAGTTGTAAAATCCATTTCGGGGCAATTCATGCAAAAGTTAAGGCATCAATAAGAAAATAATAAAAGCCCGATAAGTTAAAAACCCATTCGTGGGTGGCTTATGTAAAAGTTAGGGCAGCCTGCTAGGGTCAAAACCTCGCAAAGAGGCGCTCTAGGCAAAAGTTAAGGCATGAACAAAATAAGATGAGATATGGTTACTGGGAAAGTGAGCTCCTTTGGAAATGTGCACCAAGCATTAGCCAAAGTGACCATGATAAGATCCATAGTCCTCTCAAGACACTGGACTATCGCCATGTTATACTGGTCAATCAGGGACAACTGAACTTACACACATAAAATGTGGGAGCTTCACCGGGACAACAAATGTTGGCAAGTTACCAAGGCAGGGGGCAGGTTGTACTGTCTTACATTTGAGAGGTCATTTCTGGATGCACAGAAGCACGAGATGAAATCTGAGTAAACAATAGCCAAATCTTCATTTTCTTCAAAAGAAGCAAGAATTCAGGTCAGGACCTCTAATCCAAACAAGGAGTATGAGGAACAATCATCAATCCATACATTTTTTATCATTAAAATGATGGGGCCATCCATTATTCAAACATCTTGAGGTGGCAATGACAGAATGCGGTCTACTACAGCTTCAGAGCATGTAGATGAAGACACCTAGGATTGAACATGGGAGATACAAACATTTAGCATGACATATTGAATTCTTTTTGCATCATGTAGGCATTCATTCATACATCTATAAATATGATAGCCAAACAGCATAACACATGCATTTAACAAGAAAGAACAACCCATTCATACATAAATAGTAGAGATGACTAACATAACATGTCTTGCAAAGTCACATGGCATATATCATGCATACATCCACAACACGCATACATTGTACAAGCAACTAAGAAAATCACAAAGGTTCAACCAAAAGGAACAAGAGCACTTTTACCTGGGAAACAACCTCATGATAACTAGAGTCTACTTCGACATGACATTATGAACAACCTAACAAAGCAAAGGGAACAAACTGACTTCACCAGAGTGTAGGAACATCAATACAAGACTAGCAAGACAAGATTAATGGAAACCATACTGGGGGAAATCTTTACCTAGACACTGCGCCAACCAGGTTACATCATCCTTGCAGATAGGGGTGCTCCATCATAGAAACCATGTGTATAAGCAAACACAGATGTGGGAGTAATGGGTCAGGAGTTAACATGGACTTACAGGACGAGTCAAGAGAGCAAGGCAACAAAAAGCTTAGGGACAAGCAGAATCCCACTCACATACAGGCCAACATATCCCTAGATGGACCAAAGCAAAGCATTTAAAACTCGGGGGCAAGACGAGACCTTCTAATGACAACATGTAACGTCCATAATTAATTAACAATTAATTATGCATTTAAGTATGATTAATTATTTCAATAAGTATTGGCATCATTAGTATGTTTGATTTTGTTAATTGAGGTTGATTCATTGAGGATTCTTAGTAGGAGGGGTGTAATT
>CANYLF011501338.1:0-17603 GCA_948193215.1 Bocquillonia castaneifolia | reverse complement strand
CTCCAACTATTATTTCTTTAAATTACACCCCTCCTACTAAGAATCCTCAATGAATCAACCTCCGTTAACAAAATTAAACATACTAATGATTCCAATACTTATTGAAATGATTAATCATACTTAAATGCATAATTAATTGTTAATTAACTATGGACGTTACAGTAAGCCATAAAAACACTTGAGTTATGTTTTTGAGTGAGCCTTAGAAAAACTCTTGTAAAGGTTTGGTGTGAGCCTTGCAATCACGAAGTTGTAAGTTAGCTTGTGAAAACTCTTATTGAAATCTTGTTGAAGATTAGTGGAATACCCAATTGTGTATTGGGAAGTGGATGTAGGACATATATTGTCTGAACCACTATAAATCTCTTGTGTTCTCTTTTCTTCTTCTCTACCTATCTTCTTTAAAGTTTTTAATTTTTATTTTTATTTCCACATCAATTCACCCCCCCCCCCCTTTGGTTGCCATAGGGATTTTAAAGGAGATCTGGGATAAACTTGAATATTTGTACCAGTCAAAAAGTGTTTCAAATAGACTCTATTTGAAGGAGCAATTTTATAAATTACAGATGGAGGAAGGTACAAAAGTTTCAGATCATCTGAGTGTCCTGAATGAAATTATTTCTGAATTGAAGACTTTCGGAGTTGAAATAAATGAGGAGGATACAGCCCCGCGACTCATTTTGTCTCCTCCACCTTCTTACAAACACATGCAGCCCATTTTAATGTATGAGAAGGAAACTGTAGTTTACTCTGAGGTGATGAGTAAATTAATTTCTGAAGAAAGAAGAATGAATGTAGAAAGCAGACCTTCAGAAAATTCAGTGTTTGCTGTTTGTGAGCATGGGAAGAAGAAGAAAAACTTTGTGAAAAAAATTGTATGCTGGGGATGTGGTCAAACTGTCCATGTAAAGAAGAATTGTAGAAAATGTGGAGCTAGTTCGCCCAATAGCTCCAAGGAAGCAGATTATGTTACCAATGTTGTCTCCCTGGAAGAGGGAGATAGTGAATTTCATTAAAGAAAAATATATGTCCTCATGGCATGAATGCTACCATTGGAAATGCCATGAAAGAGGACATATGTTTGGTAGCATGTCCACGGATTTGCACATGGGCATTGGCTGATAATTATGCAAGGTGTGTGGTGGAACAGAGGAATGTCGATGTCTAATGAACTTCCGAAAAATCAACATGGAAGTTGCACCATAATTTATTAGCAAGATTTTTCAATATGGGCCAAGGTGAAATTCTTGGAGTTGGTATTAATTTCAAGTGGGTATACTATTTTATGGTGGAGTGTGATAATTCTTATTTATGAATTATGATTATCGGTAATAGACAATGTTTTGGTAACGGGTAATTTTTTTTTATCATGGTGGAGATTGTTATAAAATGATTAAAAAAAGAGAGAAAGAAATAAAAGTCAATAAGAAGGCATAGTTGGCCATTTGAGATATATCCATCTCAACACAATTGTTAAGCACTCGGAAAAAAAAAATATTTTGAGGTGTGAGTTTACTTGTGTGTTCAAGAAAATTGTGAGGGTTAGAGGGTTTGGGAAAAATTCTTTGGGTACCCTTTAGGTATTTTTCTTGGGTTTTGGGTGTGAGAAAAATATTGTATTTTATATTTTGTGGTTGTAATAATTTTCCATATAGTGAATAGTCTTTTGACAACGGCCGTAGTTTTTCTCCGGATTTGGAGTTTTCCATGTAAATCCTTGTCTTTGTTAATTTCTCTGTGGTTGTTTGACTATTTTTATTATTTTATTAAAGGTAGTCTGTGGGATAATAGGGGAATTTTTCCCAACAGTTTGTCGGGCAATGCCAAGTAAGGTGCAGGGGTTCTTCATCCATTGGAGTTCCTATCATCCTACAAGAGAAAATAGAGATTTATTCAAGCTTATGTGGGAAATTAATATGGAAGTTTCAACCATAAAAATTATCAAAGGTATAAGATATATATAGTTCATTACTCTATATTATTAGAGCTGTCATGGTTTACAAGTACGATCATCCGGATTTTGTTCATTCTCCTATGGATGTTATTAATAGTCTTGGGACCATCATTTGGATTGTTTTAATTTCTTGTATTAGCCTCTTCTGTGCGAAAAGATCTTGAGAGCTAAGATTAATTTGCTAGTTGCTTGTAGTTTTTTTTTTATATATAAAATTTCAACTATATAATTAAACCTTGATCAAATAAATAAAATGTTCTTCAGTCCGCTTTCTTTTATGCTATTGCAAATTCAATTATAGACAGATGCAAATATATGTGTTTCTGATTGTCCAAGTAAATCTTAGCATTTCAAAATGATCATAGTCTACATCTTCGATTGCCATGCATATTCTACATAGGAAACTAAAACAAACAAGAAGGTTAATTTAGCAACATTAACCTTTGCCATAATGACGCAGCTAAGGGGGCTAGAGGGCCATGGCCCCTTTAACTTTGAAAAAATTATTTTTTTCCCAGGTAAATGTTAGAATATTTTGAAGTTGGCCCCCTCTAAATTATTAGTTTTTTTTACATATATTTAGGCTACTTGTTTAGGTAGATTGTAGCATATAATTTTCAATATAATAGATCTTAAAAATTGGCCCCCTTATGAAAAAAAATCCTGGCTCCGTCATTGCTTTGCCATAACTTAAATTAAAGTTTAACATAGTGAACAAATACTCCTCTATTCTTATTGTAATTTCTCCCCTGTAATGAAAAATACAGAGTGCATAAGAGATCATAAAATAGATGGTGTTAAATAATGGCATTTTTTCACTTATTTAAATCCATATTAGAGACACATTCTAAGGTTTGGATTTCTTGTCAGTGAGACACTTTCCGATTATTTCAGCCATAATCTCAAGTGACTTAGTAGAGATAGAAAAAGCAAGCTCAGATTTGGCATCATCAATTTCATAATCTATTGTAGATCTTATAATACTAAATTCACCATCCTTCTCAATTATCTCCAAACGAACACGACAATCAAACCCCATATCTTTCAAGTCTCCCTCAATAAGTTCTGTTTCCTTCGCACGATTTTCATCATCCATTTTTGTAAGTTCCAAGCGTTCCTAACAAATTAAGGAATTGAATCATTAATGTCGTAAACAAGATTTAATAACAAATTTAGAGGATAGTTAATTAGTAAATTAATTAATTAATTAATTACCAGGAGGAAATGTAAGTTTCATAATGGTGCCAACGCCTCCATCACCTTGTACAACTTCTACTTTGCCAAGATCATCACCAAGTAGCTGATCGACCAGTCTTCCAAGCTCGCCTCCATCGTTATCCATTATGACTACGCAAAGCATGTAGGGAGTGCAGAGGAGTAATTATTTTGCTTTTTGTCTTAATATGCTGCATGTATCTTGTTTACTGTGTGCTTTTAAGCTAAACAGTGCATGGTTAAGCTTTTCTATCTTTTAATTAATTGTAGCTGTATTCTTTCTCTTTCATTTATTTTACACAAAGCCTCTATATAAAGCTGTTCTATCTGTGGCCGCCACAACTTTTGACAAGAGGAAAGCAAAAAAAATTTCTTTCATCATTCAATGGCTTTCGGTGCAATTACACGGTATACGCGTAATCCTCTGTCTATAAATAGGCAGATGATGTAAGAAGAAAACCATCGCATCCCAGAGAAAGAAAAAAATATATAAAAAGGTAGAGAAATATTATAGAGTTGAATGATTATTTTCTCCTATTATAAAGAGAGAGTTTTCAGTGTTTTTTCTTTATAAATAGAGAGGTTGTAACTCTTATTATTTTCTCATAGTGAAATTCTTCCATCATTGCCCGTAGTTTTTACCCTAATTTGTTTAGGGGTTTTTCACATAAAATCTGTGTGTTCTATTATTTTTTATCTTTATTTTCTCAAGTTATTAGCTGTGGTCTTGCTCTATCTTGTCCGATTTTCACAACAATAGGTATCAGAACCTAACTTGGGTGTATATATATCTATTTATTGTATGCTTTGTGGTTGCCACTAAAAGTGGATCCTCCACATTAAAAAATAAATTAGATTATTATTCACCCTTGGAAGGTGTCAAGACCTCGGTAGGGGTTTCAAAAGTTGCTGTATTTTGAAAAACAAAATATACCATGAGGAAGAAAAAATTACGTGGGGTTTTCTGCTGCAACCTGTTTTGGAAACGGACGTCGGAATAGTAATTTAATGAATAGTAACATAGTAACTTTTGCATGAATTTGTTGTATGATTACTGTTCACGCACTATCAAAATAGTGAAAAATACTGTAGTGGCCAGTTACTGTAGTACAGTACTATACATTTGTACTGTAGTAGAGTACTATTCACGGTACCATTCACGTGAAAAAGTGGGAGCTAATCTTTGCTCAGAAATTTTGTGATAGAGGCAATGGCGGCAAAATTTGAGATTGAAAAGTTTAAAGGAAGAAATTTCTCACTGTGAAAATTAAAGATAAAAGCTATCTTGAGAAAAGATAGTTGTCTGGCGGTGATCAATGAAAGGCCGAAGGAAATCATAAATGATAATAAGTGGAACGAGATAGATGGGAATGCTATTGCAAACCTTCATCTGGCACTTGCAGATGGAATATTGTCCAGCATAAAAGAAAAGAAGACGGCAAAGGTGATATGGGACCACCTCATCAAACTGTTCATGGCTAAGTCGTTACACAATAAAATTTTCCTTAAGAGGAAACTTTACACCTTTAGAATGTCAGAATCTACTTCAGTGACAGAGCGCTTTAATTTCTTGAATATTCTATTTTCTCAACTCACATCTTTGGACTATAAAATAGACTCACAAGAACATGCAGAACTTCTACTTCAAAGTCTACCTGATTCATATGATCAACTCATCATCAATTTAACAAATAATGTTCATTCAGATTCTCTGGTCTTTAATGATATAGCAACCGCTATTCTTGAAGAAAAAAATAGGTGAAAGAATAAAGAGGACAAGTAGGTAGGTTCACAACAAGTGGAAGCCTTGACGGTGATAAGAGGGAGATCAACGGAACATGGCCTAAGTGGGAGTCACAATCGTGGTAGGTCAAAATCAAGAAGCAAGAAGAATTTTAAATTCTACCATTGTGGTGGGAAAGGTCACCTGAAGAAGGATTGTTTGAGTCTGAAGAATTCAAATCCTTAAGGGAATGTGGCAAGCACTGCAGATGATGGAAATGTATTGTGCTGTGAAGCAGCAATATCAACAGAGAGCGGGAAGAAATTTACTAATCACGGCTTCTTGACTCAGGAGCAACTTATCACATGACCTCTCAAAGAGAATGGTTCCATCATTATGAACCTATCTTAGAGGTATATGTGTATAGTTATGAAGATAATGCCTTAAATATCATAGGCATTGGAACCATCAGGTTGAAGATGCACGACGGTACAGCCCGCACTATTCAAGGAGTGCGACATGTGGAAGGTCTGAAGAAGAATTTATTATCTCTAGGACAACTGGATGATCTTGATTGTATTATCAAAGTTCAGAAAGGAATCAAGAAGATTAGCCGAGGAGTGCTTGTAATTATGGAAGGAGAAAAGATTGCTGCAAATTTGTATATGCTTTTGGAAAACACTGTGCAAGAAGCAAAAGTAATTGTTGCTTCAAGTAGTTCAAGTGAGAGATCTACAATGGTGTGGCATCAAAAGCTTAGACATATGTCTGAACAATGCATGAAGGTTCTTGCTGAGAAAAATCTATTTTCAGGTCTTATAAAGGTGACACTATCTTTTTTATGAGCACTGCATAACAAGCAAGCAGCATCGACTAAAGTTCAACACATCCAATTCTAGAAGCAAGACTATCCTAGAATTAGTTCACTCTGATGTATGGCAAGCACTAGTTTCATCACTAGGAGGAGCGAAGTACTTTGTGTCCTTCATCGTTGATTACTCTAGGAGATGCTAGGTGTACCCTATCAAGAGTAAGGCCGATGTGTTTGCAACTTTGAAAACTTACAAAGCGTGGGTTAAACTCAATTCAGGTAATAAGATCAAGTGTTTAACGTCAGATAATGGAGGAGAGTACACTGATAATGAATTTAATAGCTTTTGCAAGTAAAAAGGCATCAAGAGGCAGTTCACTACGGCATACACTCCTCAATAAAATGGAGTGACAAGGCAGATGAACAGAACTCTGTTAGAAAGAACAAGAGCAATGTTAGGAGTTGCGGACCTGGATAAGGCATTCTAGGCAGAAGCAGTCAACACCGCTTGTTATGTGATTAACCTGTCTCCATCTATAGTAATTGATCTAAAGACACCGATGGAGACGTGGACTAGGAAGCCAGTTGATTATTCAAACCTCCATATATTTGGAAGTTCTGTATACATGATGTACAATACCCAAGAAACTATAAAGTTAGATCCAAAATCCAGGAAGTGTTTGTTCTTGGAATATGCTGACGGTGTAAAGGGGTATTGCCTATGGGATCCTACTGCTCACAAGGTTATAATCAGTAGGGATGTTATCTTCATAGAAGATAAATTGAGGGGGGAAGATGATAACACTTAAAAAGAAAGTTTAGGGACTACAACTGTATAGGAGGAAATGAAGTCTGCAGAAGAAGATTGTTCTAAAATAGCACCAGAGAATGAAGAACCGACCGAATTTGAAGAGGAAGAGCCAACTAAGTCTGAAGAACCAGAACTTGTAAAGGGAAAACATGCAAAACTTATACCAACCTGGCAAAAAGATTATGTTATGGGCAGCAATATTGCATACTGTCTTCTAACTGAGGAAGGGGAGCCATCAACACTCCAAGAAGCAATGAGTAGTTTAGATGCGTCTTAGTGGATGGCAGCAATGCAAGAAGAAATGGAAGCTCTACATAAGAACAAGACTTGGGAGCTCATAACACTACCATAAGGAAGAAAGGCTATTGGCAACAAATGGGTCTATAAGATAAAAAGAAATAGCGATGATCAAATGGAGCGGTTTCATGCAGGATTGGTTGTGAAAGGGTATGCTCAGAAATAAGGGATTGACTTTAATGAAATATTTTCCCTTGTGGTTAGATTGACAACAGTTCGAGTAGTTCTAGGAATATGTGCTACATTTGACTTACATCTAGAGCAGCTAGATGTGAAAACTACTTTTCTTTATGGAGATCTTGAAGAAGAAATTTATATGCTCTAGCTAGAAGATTTAAAAAAAAAAAGAAAAGCAGAACTTGGTTTGCATGTTGAACAAATCTCTATACGGTCCAAAGCAGGCACCAAGGTGTTAGTATAAGAGATTTGATTCCTTCATCACGAGCCTTGGATACAACAGACTTAATATAGACCCTTGTGCATATTTCAAGAGGTTTGGTAAAAGTGATTTCATTATCTTGTTGTTGTATGTAGATGACATGTTGGTAGTAGGCCCTAACAAAGATCATATTAAAGAATTGAAGGCGCAGTTGGCTGGGGAATTTGAAATAAAGGACTTGGGACCAGCAAAGAAGATTCTAGGGATGCAAATTCACTAAGACAGAAACAATAGGAAGATTTGGCTTTCTTAGAAAAATTATTTATAGAAGGTCTTGTGACGCTTCAATATGTAAGACTGCAAGCCAATTTCTACCCACTTCCTGTTAGTTTCAAGTTATCCTCTAGTATGAGTCCTAGCAATGAAGAAGGAAGCATGAAAATGTCTCGAGTACCGTATGCATCGGTAGTGGGGAGTTTAATGTTCGCAATGATTTGTACATGACCAGACATTGCACATGCAGTGGGACTAGTAAGTCGGTACCTGGCGAATCATGGTAGAGAGCATTAGAATGCTGTAAAGAGGATCCTAAGATATATTAAAGGGGCCTCAAATGTTACATTGTATTATGGAGGATCAGACTTTATTTTTTTAGAGGATATGTTGACTCAAATTATGCAAGTGATCTTGATAAAAGCAAATCCGCCACAGGGTATGTGTTCACACTTACTAGTGTTGTCATGAGCTGTGTATCAAAACTGCAGTCAGTTGTGGCAACCTTAACAGTAGAAGTAGAATATGTAGTAGCTACATAAGCTAGTAAGGAAGCAGTATGGTTAAAAATGATAATGGAGGAACTCGGGGACGAATAAGAGAAAATTTCTCTGTTTTGTGACAGTCAGAGTGCCTTGCATCTCGTAAGTAATCCAGTTTTTCATTCAAAGTCAAAGCACATATGAGTCCAGTATCACTTTGTTCGTGAGAAAGTGGAAAGGGTCACTGTGGATATGCATAAAATTCATACTAAAGACAACCTAGCAGACTTTATGACAAAGGCAGTCAACACTGATAAGTTTATTTGGTGTCATTCCTCTAGCGGCCTGACAGAAATATGGACACTATGGAAAAGCAAGGAAAAAGAATGGTGTGAAGATCTGATTGATCCTCAATCAAATCTTCAAATTGGAGATTGTGGGTGCCGCAACTTTTGACAAGAAGAAAGAAATTTTTTTTCTTTCCTCATTCGGTGGCTTTCGGTGCAATAACGTAGTTTACGCATAATACTCTACATAATCTTTTTAAAGAGGTTGTAAGAAGGAAACCATCACATCCTAGAGAGAAAAAAATATATAAAAAGGTAAAGAAATATTAGAGAGTTGAGTGATTATTTTCTCCTATTATAAAGAGAGAGTTTTCAGTATTTCTCCTTTATAAATAGAGAGGTTGTAACTCCTATTAATTTCTCATAGTGAAATTCTTCTATCATTTCCCGTGGTTTTTACCCTAATTTATTTAGGGATTTTTCAAGTAAAATCTGTGTGTTCTATTATTCTTTATCTTTTTTTCTAAAATTATTAGCCGTGATTTTGCTTTATCTAGTCCGATTTTCTCACCACTATCTACAAGTTTAATACAAGTGTAATATTTGTGCCCCGATTTTATTTTTTTCTCATGAGCATGGCATGACATATTTTAATAAAAAAATTTTATGAGAAGCTTGTTGGTAGAATGCATTAGAGAAGTAAATAAATGATAGTAAATAGAGGATAGAATGAGAAAAGTGTTGTAGAACATTTACTAAGAGTTAAATGTTCTAATAAATATTTTGAGCATGAGTTGTATTTAAAATTATGTAGGGTGTGATAATTTATATGGGTGTAATTTGTTATTAGTGGGAGATTTTAAAAGTCTACTAATATAGACAAATGAAAAGATAACATAAGAAAAGAAAAGAAAAGAAAGAAAAAGAAAAGAAAAGAGAGTTACGGGAGAGAGGAAGAAAGGAAAAGAAGGAGAAGAAGGGAGGAAGAAAAGAAGAAGAGGAGGGCTTGATTGTAGGGGGATTAGAAGTGTTTAAGAAGAGAATTAACTTCATCAAACTAGTTAGAACTCAACTTGGTAAGTTATTTCAATTTTTCTTGATTATTTTAAGTTACGGTTTATGTAAGAAATTGGGGAAAACTTAATTTGAGATTATATTCATGTAATTAGAACATGATTAAACAAGGATTAAGTGTAATTTTATAAAAAAATGTACGATTTGGGGTTTAATTTTCATGATTCCTTAGAATTGCATAATGCTGATTTTTGACCTTTAAATATTAGCCTTAGTATTTTGAGTATATCTTGTGCTATACAAGTTCGATTTGAGTGAAATTGGTGTCCACGGAAAGGTTAAGAAGTGTTCTACAATCTGAAATTTTTTTAGAATTTAATTCGTCCATTTGTTGACTGATTAGTGGTGAACTTTTTACAGCTCGGATGATTCGAGCAATTTGAGTAGTTGTAGTAAAAAAAATCATAACTTTCTTTGTAGAAATGATTTTAAATACAAATCTGGAAGATATGAGACTCATATCATTTTTCTATAATTTTCATTAAATTTTTAAATTAGTACATGTGTTTTGCCCATATAGACAAGTATACATCCTCATTTTCATTCATAGCATAAATGTATTTTAAGAAAATATTTTGAAGTGTTTAAGTGCTTAGGAGATATGTGTGAGAAGATTAATATGATTATATAGTTTGTTTATGAGTTATATATCTTGTTTAGGTGTTCAAACAAGAGAGGAAAGTGCTGCACCTAAGTAAGGCAGCTTGTGGATTCGATAGTAGTTTGTTAGTGGTTGTTTTGGTGAGTAGATATGCAAACCCTTGCAAAATAAAAATTTATTGAGTTTTATTATTTAATTATTAAATATTTGATGAGTTTAAATATTATTTATATACTGGTTTTGATGGTGCCAAAAGTTGGATGAAATGTGGATTTAAAATCTATATGAGTTTATATATATATATATATATATATATATATATATATATATATATATCATGATATATTTTTGTCAATGGTTTTGATACGTATGGAATAAATGTTTTGGTTTGAGAATTGAGAATGGATGTTTTGAATAAGTTTATAAATATTACGAAATATTTTTAATAATGATTTTGTGATGTATCTACTCTGTAATGATATACTGAGAGGTGCTGAGATTGTGATATGCACCTGGTTTATGTGCTAAAATTGGGATATGCACATGGGAGATATATTTTGTGGTTATCTATGCGTGCATTTGACACAAGGCACTTGACTGATGGACGGTGAAGGGAGAAGAGCCGTGCCTGTTAATGAAGATGAAGGGTTACCCAGCAAGTGTGCCTAGAAGAGTTTTGGCTAGGTTGTAGATCAGTGTCGTGTTCCTGGTTATAAACCTAGGGTATGGTAGATTATTACAGAATTGGAAAGTCACTGAGTTTAATTGAATGAAAGAAATTTGAGTATATTTATATATTCTTTCACTTGATTATGATGAAAATGTTTATTCAAATTATATATATGTTATGAAAGATTTACAGATTTTATATTTTCAAAGCTTAAATGTTTTTTGCTTGTTATATCTATTCATTGGGTTTCCGCTCATTATTTTATTATAAATTTTTCGATTAGCAAGGTATCAGAGTAAGGAGAAAGTTGCTAGAGTATTGGTGTTGTTAATAAAGTGTGAAGTATTTAAGGTTGGCCACTACACTGTTGAGAACTATTTGGTTGTGTATTTAAAAATAAATGTGAAGATATATCTTATATTTTATGAACATGTATAATATGTTAAATTATCGGATAAAAAAAAATGTTTTATATTTGAAATGATGTATAATGAATTTATTATCGGATTTTATAATAAAAATATTTGGGTATTATAATTAGTACGTTTTTTTAAATTATCGATTGTACTAAGATTTTTGGTAATTTATATAACCACAAATTTTTATTTATATTTATGTAAAGTTCATAGAGACTTACATTACTTAAACTTGAATGATTTTATTATAAGGATTAAGAAAAAAAATTTATACATATAAAAAAAATTGATATTAAATAAAGCCGTGTGAAGGTGATAAAATATTTAATTAGTCTACCTCGTGCTTGGTCGGGCGTGGTGTGACAGTTTTGATATCAGAGCTTTGGTTTGATGGTCCTGTAGACTTAAAATTTTTTTTTTGATCGGTTAATGGTATTTTTTTTATCGAACCATGGAAGCTCAAAGACAAGATTCTAGGTCTTCTCAACATGGAATGGTGGCCAACAAGGTACAAATGGAGAGGATGAGGTTGAGTCTAGGAATAACAGGATTAATGATCTAGAGTCTGAGGGTATAGCGCATGCATTTAACCCACCCCCACTCAGTTGTTCCTATTTTGCAGCTTGATCCTAGAATATTAGCAGAGACTATTGTTGCTACTTTAACAACTTAGGCGCAGCTCAAAAGTCTGGTAAATTTATTAAGTGTGCTCAACAGTGTGGGGCATTTAATTTTCATGGCTCCATTGACTCTAAGGAAGCAGATATATGGCTGAAAGCTACATAAAAAGCCTTTAACACTTTAGAGTTAACAGAAGTATAAAGGGTTAGTAATGTTTATGGCTTACTGCATAATATTGCTGATGCATGGTTTACTTTGTATGGAAATCAATTAACATGGGAGTTATTCAAGATAGAATTTTGTAAGGAGTATTTGACTGAAGCCTACAGGATTGAAAGGCAAAATGAGTTTATTGCCTTGAAATAGGGTGCTATGATAGTGAGAGAATATGTCGATAAGTTTGAAGAATTGTACAAATTTGCTGTGGATATTTTTCCTACAGAAGCTCAAAAATGTTACAGGTTCAAATAAGGTTTACAGACTATGCTGAAGAGTAAGTTATTACTATATGAGGGTGAACATTTCAGAGGCTGGGTAGAGAAAACAATTGAAAAAGAAAAACTAAGAGGAGAGCTGGAACAAGAAAATAAACAGAAGGTTGCAAGTTGGGCAGGGAAACAAAAGGGATTAACTAGGGGAGCTAGTGGTTCTCATCAGGTGAAGTCAAATACTATAGGGTATAGGGGTACTAGAGGATCTTGGACTTTTTCAAGGATGCAGAGACCGCAGTCATATGATACCCAAAATTTAATGAGGCAATCAGCATCAAGCACATGAAGTGCAATGAGTAGAAAAAGGCCTCTTCAATGTTTTGAATGCAATGGCTTTGGGCATAGAAAGAGGGATTGTCCCAATCTTGTACACTTTGATACTAGCAGTAATAGGGGTGCTCAGAGTTCATTAGGCCGGGGTATTCCTAGTGGTGCTAATAGAGGTGGTAGAACTTCAAGTGCAGGTAGAGGTTATTTTGGCAAAGGCTCAGGTAAAGGGACAGTTAGAGAGAATGGTACCTCTATATTTGTAAAATTTACACCGGGTATATAGATTGATAGACCTCCAGTACAACCTAGGGTATTTGCTATGACCCAGCAGGAAGCAACATCATCACGTGATGTAACATCTAGTAGGTTGACTACTTTTGGTAGAAATGTATATGTTTTGATAAATCCGGGTCCAACATAGTCATTCATTTCATCATCATTTTTGCCTTGCATACCTCGAGATAAAAGTTTAATGAATCAGAGTCTAGTTGTGGAGATGCTAGTGGGTGATCCAGTAGTTTGCACTCATGTATATAAAGACCGTGTGATTGAGTTTTCAACCCACAAATTAGAAGTTGATTTAATATCCATACCACTTCAGATGTTTGATGTAATTATCGGCATGGATGTTTTAACTAAATATTGGGCAGTGATTGTTTGTTATAAAAAGAAGGTAGAGTTTTTAATGCCAGACAGTGTTAAAATTTTATTCATAGGTGAAAAGAGTTCAGAACACTATGCCATGGTTTTGGCCATTACTGCTCGAAAAATGATTAGAAAAGGGTGTGTGGCTTTCTTGGCATATGTGATTGATATTGAGAAAGAGGGACAAAAGTTAGATAATTTACCTGTAGTAAAAGAGTTTGTTGATGTATTTCTAGAAGGACTTCCAGGATTTCCACCTGATAGGGAAGTTGAGTTTTGTATTGATCTGCAGCCAGGAACAACTCCTATTTCTCAAGGTCCATACAGAATGGCCCCAGCAGAATTGAAAGAGTTGAAATTGCAGCTGCAAGAACTTCTTGATAACGGTTTTATTAGACCCGGTTTTTCACCTTGGGGAGCACCGGTATTATTTGTAAAGAAGAAAGATGGCACTATGAGGTTATGTATTGATTACAGACAGTTGAATAAGGTTATAATACGTAATAAGTATCCATTGCCTCAGGTTGAAGACTTATTTGATCAACTACAATGAGCTAGAGTATTTTTCAAAATTGACCTAAGATCAGGGTATCATCAGTTGAAGATTAAAGAAGTAAATGTGCCGAAAGCAGCATTCAGAACACGATATGGTCATTATGAATTTTTAGTAATGCATTTAGGTTGAATAATGCTCCATCTGTATTTATGGACCTGATGAACGGAGTATTCAAGCCTTGGATAGTTTTGTTATTGTATTCATTGATGACATTCTAGTATATTCTCGATCCAAGGAAGAGCATGTTGAACATTTGAAGATTGTTTTGCAGACATTGAAGGATAAGCAATTATATTCCAAATTCAGTAAATGTGAATTTTGGTTAGAAAGGGTAGTATTTTTGGGCCATGTTATCTCAACTGAAGGTGTGTATATTGATCGTAAAAAGATAGAAGCAATCGTAAACTGAAAACCACCAAGCAATATTCCTGAAGTACGTAGTTTTCTAGGACTAGCTGGTTATTATAGGCGATTTGTGCAAAATTTTTCTATTATTGCCTCACTGTTAACAAAGCTACTTTGGAAGAATGTAAAATATGAGTGGAGCCAAGATTGTCAGAAAAGCTTTGCTGAGTTGAAGACATGGTTAATTTCAGCTCCGGTTTTAACACTTCCAATTACTGGTGTGGATTATGTGGTGTATAGTGATGCTTCTAAAAATGGATTGGGTTGTGCTTTGATGCAGCAGGGTAAAGTAGTTACTTATGCTTCTAGACAATTGAGGCTACGTAAGTTAAATTATCCTACACATGATCTAGAGTTAGCGACTGTAATCTTTGCACTTAAGATTTGGAGGCATTATTTGTATGGTTAGAAATGTCAGATTTTTACTAATCACAAGAGCTTAAAATATATTATGAGTCAAAAAGAATTGAATTTAAGGCAGAAAAGATGGATAGAATTATTGAAAGATTTTGATCTTACTATTGATTATCATCCAGGAAAGGCCAATGTTGTGGCAGATGCTCGCAGTACAAAATCTTCAGGAGATTTATTTTATATCCGTACAGTGAAAATTTCTTTATTACTTGAATTTAGAGCATTAAATGTAGAATTAGTTCAGAGTGATAGGGAAGCAATGTTAACTACTTTGAAGGTTCGACCAGTGTTAGTTGACAGGGTTGGGAAAGCACAAGGTGAAGATAAACACTTGATAAAGATTGAAGAACAGGTGCAAGCGAGTAATAGAACTGATTTTAGAATCTCGCATGATGGAATAATATTGTATGAGAGCAAATTATGTGTATCGAATGTTGAAGATCTAAAAAGAGAGATAATGGATGAAGCGCATAATTCAGCTTATGCTATGCATCCGGGTAGTACAAAAATGTATCGTACGTTGAAGGAAAATTATTGGTGGCTAGGGATGAAGAAAGACATTGCAGAGTTTGTTGCTAAGTGCCTAGTTTGTCAACAAGTTGAGGCAGAACATCAACATCCAGCAGGAGCATTACAACCTCTTCCAACACCTGAGTGGAAATAGGAACATGTTACTATGGATTTTGTGATTGGATTGCCTAGAACTCAAAAGGGTCATGATGCAATTTGGGTGATTGTGGATAGATTGACTAAAATAGCTCACTTCTTACCTGTGAAGGTGAATTATTCACTAGAGAAGCTGGCAGAGATATACATAAAAGGAGTGGTTAGACTGCATGGTGTTCCTTTTTCTATTGTATGATAGAGATCCTCGTACATCTAGATTTTAGCCTAGTTTGCAACATGCTTGAGGTACAAAATTGAGGTTTAGTACTGCTTTTCATCCTCAAACAGACGGGCAATCAGAGAGAACTATATAAACTTTGGAGGATTAGCTTCGAACTTGTGTAATGGATTTTCAGGGTAATTGGGATAAATATGTACCGCTAATGAAGTTTGCTTATAATAATTCTTTTCATTCTAGTTCGGGAATGGCACCTTATGAAGCATTATATGGCAGGAAGTGTAGGACTCTGGTTTGTTGGTATGAAGTTGGGGAACGACAATTGATAGGCCCTGAGATTGTTCAGATGATGATAGAGAAAATTTAGAAAGTTAGAGGTAAATTAAAGGAAGATCAAGACAGATAAACAAGTTATGCAGATTTGAAGAGGACATCAGTTGAGTATGATGTGGGTGACAAGGTATTCCTTAAAATTTCACCTTGGAAAGGAGTACTGCGATTTGGCAAGCGAGGAAAATTGAGTCCTAGATTTATTGGTCCTTATAAAGTGATAGAGAAAGTTGGTCCCGTGGCATATAGACTGGCTCTACCTCAGGAATTGTCTCAAATTCGTGATGTTTTTCATGTGTCTATGCTCAGAAAATATAAGAGTGATCATAGTCACATTCTACAAGATCAACCTATAGAGCTGATGGAGAACTTAACTTATGAAGATGAACCAATAGCTATTTTAGCTAAAGAGAGTAAAGTGTTGAGAAATGAAGTTATTCCAATGGTGAAAGTCTTATGGAAACATCATGGAAGTGAAGAAGCCACTTGGGAGCGAGAGGAAGATATGAGAAACCAGTACCCTCATTTATTTTAATCAAATTTTGGGGATGAAATTTCTTAAGTTGGGGAGAATTGTAATATCCGTATCCCAATTTTTATTTTTTTCTCATGAGCATGGCATGACATATTTTAATAAATTTTTTTATGACAAGTTTGTTGGTAGAATGGATTAGAGAAGTAAATAAATGATAGTAAATAGAGGATAGAATGAAAAAAGTGTTGTAGGATATTTATTAAGAGTTAAATATTCTAATAAATATTTTGAACATGAGCTGTATTTAAAATTAAGTAGGGTGTGATAATCTATATGGGTGTAATTTGTTATTAGTGGGAGATTTTAAAATTTTACTAATATAGACAAAAGAAAAGATAAGATAAGATAAGAAAAGAAAAGAAAAGAAAGAAAAAAAAAGAAAAGAAGCTTACGGGAGAGAGGAAGAAAGGAAAAGAAGGAGAAGAAGAGAGGAAGAAAAGAAGAAGAAGAGGGCTTGATTGTAGGGGGATTAGAAGTGTTTAAGAAGAGAATTAACATCATCAAACTAACTAGAACTATATTTTGGTAAGTTATTTCAATTTTTCTTGATTATTTGGAGTTAGGGTTTAGTGTAGAAAATAGGGGAAAACTTAATTTGAGGTTATATTCATGTAATTAGAACATGATTAAACATGGATTAAGTGTAATTTTATAGAAAACATATGATTTGGGGTTTAATTTTTATGATTCCTTAGAATTGCATAATGTTCATTTTTGACCTTTGAATATTAGCCTTAGTATTTTAAGCATTGCTTGAGTTATAAAAGTCCGATTTGAGCGAAATTGGTGTCCACGAAAAGGTTAAGAAGTGTTCTACAACTGAAATTTTTTTGAGAATTTAATTCGTCCATTTGTTGACTGATTAGTGGTGAACTTTTTATAGCTCGGATGATTCGAGTAATTGGAGTAATTGTAGTAAAGAAAATCATAACTTTCTTTGTAGAAATGATTTTGAGGTGATTATTATTTCTACTGATCCTAAAATGATAGAGGTACAAATTTGAAAGAGATGAGACTTATATCATTTTTCTATAATTTCTAGTAAAATTTTAAAGTGAGTACATGTGTTTTGTCCATATAGACAAAGTATGCAGCCTCATATTCATTTATAGCATAAATGCATTTTTTTGAAAATATTTTGGAGTGTTTAAGTGCTTAGGAGATATGTGTGAGCATAGTAATATGATTATATAGTTTTATTATGAGTTATATTTCTTGCTTAAGTGCTTAAACAAGAGAGGAAAGTGCTGCACCTAAGTAAGGCAGCTTGTGGATTCAATAGTGGTTTTGTGGATTCGATAGTGGTTTGTTGGTGGCTGTTTTGGTGAGTAGTTATGCAAGCCCTTGCAAAATAAAAATTTATTGAGTTTTATTACTTAATTATTAAATATTTGACCAGTTTAAATATGATTTATATACTGGTTTTGATGGTGCCAAAAATTGGATGAATGAAATGTGGATTTAATGTTTTATATGAGTTATATATATATATATATATA
>CANYLF011500920.1:0-10595 GCA_948193215.1 Bocquillonia castaneifolia | reverse complement strand
TATGAAAGGACATTTTAAAGTATGATCACATTTTAATTAATTGCTTGTTGTGTTGATATTGTTGTATTTCTTGGCTTGTTTGTTCTCCGAGTTAACATTAGGATATATACATAATAATGTACCTTGGTAAAACAAGTGGTTTCATTATTATTTATATATCTGCAATAGTGTACTTGGAGAACCACGTCGAGAGGCTGACGAAATTTACAAAATCACATGCAATCATGATCTACTTTTTGACGACACTTTTATAAATGGGTTAAGGCCATACCATTGAAGGAAACAATAAGTAAGGACGATAGGTGGATGTATATTACGTTGCATTCATACAATCGAATTCCTACGACATTTAACACTTAAAGAAAATAAATATTAAATAATTTAATATACAATACCATGTAATTGATAATATTGAATTGTTTGAAATGTTTGAAGAATGGCTGAATATCGAAGATGGATGTACGAAGGAAGAGTTGTGAATGGATTGATTTCTATGGAATGGTTAAATAGAGTTGAGCAAGAATTCATTAATTTTTCTTTACAACATCCCGAATGTATGGATTGGAATACATTGAAGTGCCCTTGTATGTTACGTAAATGTTAGAACAAGAGGTTTTATTCTGTTGACATTGTATTGACACATTTGGGCAAGCATGGGTTTATGCCAAATTATGAAATCTGGATTTTCCACGGTGAAGACATTCTATGCATAGAAGAAGTTTGGAATGTTACTCAGGATGTGAGTGGTGAATTAGATGAAAATGTGAGTGCTTATTAGAGAATGGTAATGGTAATGGTAATGAATTTATACCTCAGTTTGATCCTTCTGTAACTGATTAATATCAGCAACTTCAGGCTCCTAATCTAGAAGCAACGAGATTTTATGACATGATGCATGCAGCTGAACAGGAGGTGTGGATCAGTAATGACATGCATTCACTGTTGTCTATTTCTGTGAGGCTGATGGAAATAAAGTGCCAGCATCAGTTTTCTGAGGGGCATTATAATGAATTTAGTCAATTCATGCAAGAAATGTTTCCGAAGCGTAACTTGATACCGCATGACTATTATAATGCTAAGAAGCTTATGTGTGGATTGGGATTGCCTGTGGATGTAATTCATTGTTGTTACAACAATTGCATGCTTTTTGGAACGAAGACAGTGAGTTAGATAGATGCAAGTTTTGTGACCATATGCGGTATAAGCCGATTAAACGGGGATCTTCGAAGTGAAAAGTTGATGTCCCTTACAAGAAGATGCATTACTTTCCCATTACTCCTAGGTTATCGAGGCTATATGCATCGAATTCAACTGATGGACACATAAGATGGCATGCTGAACATATGCAGGAAGATAGGAAGATGTGTCATCCATCAGATTCTCCTACTTGGAAACATTTGGATAGCACTTTCCCTGATTTTGCAAATGAAGTTTGGAATGTCCGAATCGGACTTTGTTTAGATGGTTTTCAACCATTTGGCCACTCTGGTGGACAGTGTTCTCTTGGCCAGTTATATTAACTCCTTACAACCTACCTCTGGGAATGTGTATGAAAGATAGTTCATGTTTTTATCAATTCTAGTACCTGGTCCAAATAATCCCAAGGCGAAGGTAGATGTATTTCTGCAACCATTAATAGATGAATTGAATCATCTTTGGGCACATGGAGTGCAGACTTATGATACTTATATGAAGCAAAATTTCCAGATGCGAGCAGTATTGATGTGGACAATTAATGATTTCCTTGCTTACTCAATGTTACCTAGATGGAGAAGTATGGGGCATAAAGCATGTCCATATTGTGGTGAAGATTCAGATGCATTCATTTTACCTATCAGTAGAAAGCAATCATGGTTTGACAATCACCGTAAGTTTTTACCACTAGATCATGCTTATCATTGTAGTAGGTATGGATTCAGAAAGGGTGAAACGGTAACTAAATAATTCAGAGGTGTTAGATCTGGAGATGAGATTTTAGAGGAGTTGAATCGGTACCGTTTGAAGAAAGTGACTGATGTTGATGTTGAAAGAATTAACGGTTATATTTCAAAGACTTGCTATTGGCACAAAAGGAGTATTTTTTGGGACTTGCCTTATTGGAACAAACTCCTTATTCGACACAATCTCGATGTCATGCACATAGAGAAAAATGTGTTTGATAATATTTTCAATACAGTGCTCAATGTCCCTTGAAGGACAAAAGACACTATAAAGTCTCGACAGGAATTGCAAGATATATGTCGATGTCCAAAGTATGCCATGGATGAAGACACTAGAAAGTATTTGAAAGCAGACTTTGTTTTAGATTGGGAGGGTAAACAGAAGTTATGTGAGTGGGTAAAATCCTTAAAGTTCCCTGATGGTTATGCATCGAACTTGGGAAGATGTGTTGACTTTAACAAGTTAAGGATGTTTGGGATGAAAAGCCATGATTGCCATAACTTTATGTAGAGACTATTACCAATTGCATTGAGCGAATTTTTGCCTAGGAAAATATGGGAGCTAATAACAGAGTTGTGCTTGTTTTTCAGAAAATTAAATAAGACATCTGTAATGGAGGAAGACTTGAGGTGCATGGATGGTGAAATTCCTATCATATTATGTAAACTTGAATGCGAGTTTCCTCCTAATGTACGATGATGCAGATGAAAATCGACTTTCAATTTTTAAGCATCCAGGGAGGCCAGTTTGTGGTAATTTCAAAAGGATGCTATCTGATAGAGAGTACAATACAACCAAACTGTACGTGCTATTGAATTGCCCAAAGATTAATGAGTACATAGAGTAAGATGTCAATTAATTACACATCAAATACAATTTTCAAAACCATTATTGCTTTCACTAGCATAATTAACTAGGCCTGAATGGATTTATTATATGTGTTATGATCTATACCGTTGCATTGCACTATCTCAATCCGGATATCATAGATGCGGATATTGATTCTAAAATTGATACAGAATTCATATAATGGTTTAGCACATATGTAAGCCAAATTAAATTTATATATAGAACACCAACATATATTTATCTCTGTTAAATTCTTTGTTTATAAATGTTATAGGTTCAAGATCCAGATAATGGAATAAAGAATCCATATGTGATTAGTTTATCATACGGTCCATTAAGAGAAGTGAAAACTTACAATGGATATATAGTTAATGGATATAAATTTCACACAGACAGTTATGGTAGCGATCGGGCGACAATCAACAGCAATGTATGCATTAAAGGCATAAACTACAGTTCAACTGAAAGTGACTACTACGGTGTATTACAGGAGATAATAGAATTAGAGTATCTTGGTCTGCCATTGAAGAGAACTGTTCTGTTCAATTATCATTGGTATAATCCAACACTTAATGCGGGGACTATTGTGCACCCTGTTTATAATATTGTAGATGTACACACAAAAAGGAAATATGTTAAGTATGAACCTTTTATCTTGGCAGCACAAGCTCATCAAGTGTACTTTTGCACTCATCCTAGTAAAGAAGAGACACGACAAATTGGGTAAGTGTTTATAAAGTGACTGCTCGTTCTGATATTGACCTCCTCAAATTATCAACATCCGAACAAATTGTACCTCATTTTCAAGCTGAAGCTGATCCCAATGATGAAACTCATCTACAAATTTTTGAACCTGATGTGGTTGTTGAAGAACCTAACGTTAATCTAGAAGTAGCAGAGTTTGAAGATTTAATTAATGAAGTCACTGATGATGATTAAGACATTGAATATGAAACATCAACTAATGAATCTAATGATGGTTTCTAACACTTGATTAATTTTTTCCTAATAACAGAAGGAGTTTCGTTGGGAGCTTCCTTATACAGAGGAAGATATCAGGTGGGCTTGGAACTCTCATGCTGGTAACAGATATGCAAGCATCATCAGCAAATTCAAGGACAAGTCGAGGAAAGGTGTTCCTGAGGATGTATGGCGAGCTTGGCAGCAGGAGTGGAGTAAGGACGAGTACAAGAAGAAGTGTTGCATTACCAAGAAGAATAGACTAAGCGAGCCAGCTGGACCAAGGACAGGGATTGCTCGCCGTACTGGTGGTTCTCGATCTTTCGCAGAGCATGCTCGAGATATGGTTAGTTAACTTATTTAATTTTTATAAATTCTACAATTATACTTAATTATGAAATTGATACTTATATTTAATTTCCATTTATGTAGGCTCAAGAGGAGGGCCAGAAGCCTTCATTGCTGCAGGTGTTCCTCCGTACCCATACTTTGGAGAGCGACAGGAATCGTTTCGTGGACAAGAGGGCAGAGGCTATTAATGTAAGTAATAATCTTATATTATCATTTTCTTGATTATCTTATCAACTGTTATATGTTTTAATGTAAATTACAACTTTTTGGATTGAACAGGCTCGATATCAGGACTTGCTGAATGCTGCTACTTAGCCTCAGCCGGAGTCTTCAGGGGGGGAGTGTCATACTTCACAGCCGGAGCTAGATTTAGATGCTTTATATATTGGCACTGTTGAAGGGGTGAAGAAGCAGCATATATATGGCCTTGGCTCCTTTGCATCATTATTGTTGTCATCGTGTATTGATTTTGTGCCTACTGCATCATCACATGCGCTGCCTCTAACTACACAGTCATAGCCGGACATATACAGATCAGATCCTGAGTTTCAGAGAATTATGGAGCGATCAGTACCGTCACTTATGCAACATACAGTTCATCACACCGTTAGATGGATTTCAGACTATGCTCTATCACAGGGCATCCCTGTTCCAGATGATATTCCTCCACCGCCTCCGTTTATGTACTATCCATCTGGCGATCATCAGGCAGCACCTCAGACTGATGTCGAGCAGCAGGCAGGCACTCAACTGATGTCGAGCATCATCCCGAGCTGGATCATCAGGGAGACCCCCCACGGCTTAGGACTTTGTTGTATGCTTTGTACTTTAGAACTTAATTGTTTTATTGACATTCTGTATACTATTTTCTAAATATTTTACATTTACTTTTTTTTAATCGATTTTCAATTTTAATTCCAATTTCCTTCAACTTTATATTCACCTTTTAATTTAATGATTGATCAGGGTTTTATTTAAATGCAACATATTGCATAAAAAATTTTAATAAAAAAACAGCGCTTTAGAAACGAATATATTCGTTTCTAATTTCATTTTAAAATAATAAAAAATTAGGATTAGAAACAGATATATCTGTTTTTAATTTCATTTTTAATTAATAAAAAATAGGATTAGAAACAAATATATCCGTTTCTAATCATATTTTTCTTCGTCCTCGAAATTCTGTTCCTATTTTAATTAGAAACGGACCGTCTTCAATTCCGGTTAAAGATGACGTTTTTAGAAATGGACAATATCCGTTTCTAAATCTGTTTCTAAATAAATTAGAAACGGATTTTCCAGAATTAGAAACGGATTTTGTCTATTTCTAATCTAGAAATTTCTTGTTGTGTATATGGAGGAGAAGAATTCTCTCTCTCCTTGATGAAGGTTGCATCATGACATTTCTCTCTCTCATATTTATATAGAGATGTCTAATTGTTATGTATGATTTTATTTTTTTAATTGTTTATCTTGTGACATAAAATTTTATAATACACTGCTAGAAAAATATTAAACTAAACATAATGCTCTTATAAAGTACAATATATTATAAGTTTTATTAATTTCATATATATTACAAATAAGTTCCCTCATTAAAAAAATATCTATTATGATAACAAAATTAACAAAGTGATTGAAAAATGAAATTTAAGTAACATATAATTGGAAAGCTAAGAGTAATCAATCATAAATGACTTACACAAGGTGTTTTTATCAATTACTCCTACATGTTATACTTATTTATTAATTTTCTTAATACCCGTGTTTAAATCTTAAACGACATATAAAAAGGAATAAAGGGAGTATATGCTATAGTTGATACCAAATTTGCATCAACTATAACATATGCTAAATTTAGCATAAAAAAATAGCATTGCATTTGAGTGAATTTTTTTTATTATAATGCTAAATTATAGCTTTGACACTCCAATATAGCATGCATTGGAGATTCTCTTATGGTTCAAATTTAATTAGTTTCTTTTAAATATTAAAATTAATTTTTTAGTTCAAAATCTTAATTATTGATTTAAATTTAGTGGGGGGTGTGTGTAATCTTTTAAATTTAGTATAAAGGTGTTGAACAATGAAGTACTTTATATACTAATTATTCTAAGCAAAAGACCATAGTATAATGCTAGAGTAGAATTTTCATTTTTCATGAATTATGGAGGAGGGAAAAAAATAAGACGTGACATTTATATCTCTTTTTTGTAATTCTATAAAAAAAAAATCTCTAGTTAAATATGTAACAATTCATGTAACACCTCACATTTTTAAACTATTTATACGTATACTTAATATATTCTTACTAAAAATATTTATTTAATCATATAATAAACTTTCATATAATATTATAATAATCTTTAACTTATTTTTACTCTTTATTAAATAAATATTTTTAGTAAGAATATATTAATTATACGTATAAATAGTTTAAAAAGGTGAGGTGTTACATTTTTTGTATCAGAGCCTAGGATTGATTTGGACTCTAGCCCATGGAGTAAGAGGATTTTGGGTAGAGGTGTATACTTAGATTTATTAAGTTAAGAATTGGAAAGTTTACGGTTAAAAGAAAATAACTTGTTGAAGTTTGAAATTCCAGAGAATAACTTAAGTTGATAAATGGATTTATTAAAGAAACGAGCTTTAAAATTTTAATATTGTGCCTAGTCCCGTGATATTGTAAGATGGCATATCACTGATAGAGATTCATGGTGATGATGCATATGCAGTATGGGGTGAGCATAAACATGCACCACATTATTAGGACATACATCATCTTGCATACATTTCTTTCACATAAATATTGAAGGAAGGACATGTACATTACAACCCTTGGAAGTGAGGGAAAACATTACCCTGGTGCACAATATTGTACAGTTTTAAACTAAAGTTAATATCTTAACAATTTATTAAAGATTTTCTTTTATAAACTATTTTGTTTATGCAGCAATGATTTTAATCGTTTTAAGACAACTTAAGATTCTCTGGAAGAAAAATGAAGTGGAAAAGTGTATTATGGATTATTAAAGGTGACAAGAAAAATAAAGCCATATGTTTATAAGTAAGATGTGTGGTAGTAATGAATTTTAAAAAAATGTGGAACTTAAAATAAATGTTTAGATTATATACAGAGAAGTACAAAGAAAAGAACAATCAAAATTGATATTTCAAATTTATGGATATGTATTGTTAAGCACTTGTAGCACCTCATTCAACATTTTGCAAGTTTATTCTTATTGTTGTTGCAGCACCAGGATAGTTCCCTCGAATGTAGCCACACAAGACATCAAATCTTCAACTGTGGAGACATCAGATTATGGTACTATACTAGAGGAAGGTATATTTATTGGCTTTGTAAGTGGTTGAGGTAATAGCAATGAACCTTCCTGACATTGTTCCTCTTATTGATGATTATCCTGAACATTAAGACTTAAGGTTCTATAGAAGTAAGCATTAAGTTGTACTTTTTTAAGCATTGACACTAGGAATAGCTCTTGGCTACATGATTTTCTCAAAATAATTCAATCCCAAGATGCTTAAAATGTGAGTTAAGATCCCAATAAAAGGTAAAGCTGTTCTTTTAGTCCAAACCACAACCATATATTGTAACATGGACCTAGGTAAATTAACCGGTCTTCTAGTCGTTAACATGGAAACAAGAAACATGTCGCAAGACCTACAACGAACCCCATCTGGATCTCGTGGATATAAGATGCGATAACATATGTTTTGAATCACTTTAATGTGGAATGAGATCTCAACAGCATGTGGAATATATGCTTCCTCCTTAGAGTCATCACAAAGAAAGATTCTTGTTTGCTCTAGAGGAGAAATTGGATTTTCAGTCCAATCATGCATAGAATGGATCACCCATCCTTGAGCCGGAATATTTAGAAGCTTGGCTAAAAAACTCTCCTCTAAAGTAAAAACACGACCTTTTACTTGATATATGATAATCCCAGTCTTTGGATTTCCCTTGATGTTAGTATAGAAGCGCTTTACCAGATCAGGATATATAGGGCAGGTATCAATACACAGATGCATCCATCCTTGGAGCTTGAAGAATTCTAATAATCCACATTCTTCATGTGGAGATATATCATCTATGTATCCAGGAATGAGAAGTGGTTTGTTATCAAGGGTTTTTATCCTATAACTTGAAATCTCTAATGAGAAGTCAAGATCAGTTTGGAGTATGACTGAGTGATTCACTAATAATGAAGCGTGTGTGATAAATTTTATTTTATTCATTTTAAGCTGATAAGAATAAGAGAAGATATAGTAAGAATATCTTTGAAGGAAGATAATAATAATTGAAATGGTGTATGAAAGGATGCGATGGTTTGTATAAAGAAGGATGTTAGAAATGTTTCTAGAGGATGAAATTATGATAACTGAAGTGACATATTAAACATAATGGTCTGTATATGAGAGATTAGTGAAATGGCTTGGTTTATACAGAATAAATTTCCATTACAGGAGAGATTGATTATGGCACCTGTAGAGACAGCTAAACGGTGTCTGTAGTTAACAACCTACGTCATTTAGAGAGCAAAACGGTGCTCATAGCTCGAGGTTTGAAAAATGCAGCCTTAGGTAAGTGATATGATATTTTGCTCCTGTAACAAGCATGTGATATTCTCCTCGAGATAATGGAGAATCTTGATTATTGATATGTGCATTAACATATTGTGTCATAATTGTCAATTTATTTGAAAAAAAAAGTTGATAAAATCTACTGGCTCGTGAACACTTATATCCATGCATTCATTAAGTGATTAAGCTCACACAGAATTCTCTATTGCACAAAACGTCACTATTATTTTCTATATCCCTCAATTTCAATATGAATACCAATTCTTTCCTTAATTTTCTTTCTTAAAATGCCCCTCAAACCAATTAGGATAAGGTGTTTGTTAAAAATGTCCTTATTTCTAAGATTATTGTTGATGTTTCTGTCTTGGAGAAACATGGAGTGTTGGAAGTTTTTGATTATCAGGGTTGACATAGTTTACTGATCGATGATAAGCCAATCTATCCTTTATTAGTCAAGTAGTTCTATGCAAATCTTATTTTCAATTCAAACACTCGTACCCTTAAATCTTATGTTAAGGGTCGAGATATTGTGTTAGATGATTCTTCTCTTACTAGGATTCTGAATATTCCTAATAAAGGGTAGGGGATTCAATTGATGTCAAATTGGTCTTCTTATCCACTTTCTCCTGTGGAACAAACTAGGATTGTGATGTTTGATGATTCCATTCAATCCCATTGCATTTGTAACACCTTTAAAAAAATAAAAAAAATATATTTTTTGGAGGATTTATAAATATTATTCAAAAGAATTTTTATAATTTAATCCGGATTAATTGGTAAAAAAATTAATTAAATTATTATTGTAAAGATTAAGATGTAATTTATAAAATATCTAAACGTTAATATAGTAATTAACTATAAACATCATCATCAATAACATCATCATCAACTTTTATTATTATTATTATTATTATTATTATTATTATTATTATTATTATTATTGTTGTTATTATTATTATTATTATTATTATTATTATAAAAAGAGAAGAAAAGAACGAAAGAGGAAGGAAGTTCCTCTACAACTTATATATATTTTTTATATATATAAAACTCTCTCAATTTTCTAACTCTCATAACTTTCACATATAGAGTTAGAATCAAAAAAATTTGGTGTCCACGGATTTTTGGTCTCTCCACCTTCATTTTAAGTGGTATATTACTGGGTTTTACCGGGTGAAATTTATAGATCTGAGGTAAGAAACTCTAAACATAATTTCTTAATTTCTGTTAAATCCGTTTATTATTTTATAAATCTAATTATATATCTGTAATCTAGAGCTTGATAGGAGTCCATTGGTATTTTCAGAATTTAATTCCGACACCGTTTGTACAGGTGGGTCCCACGGAACTATTCATGTACACGGTACTGTTCATACATATGGTTACTATTCACATGGCACTATTCATGGGGTACTATTCATCAACAAAATATGCCGAACTCAATTTTTCGTGCTGATCTTAATGGTGCAATTGAAATCTAAAAATTAGATGACGGTAATCTCTAAAAGTCATTTTATATAATTTTAGCAGTGTTTTTAAATAAATAATTTGAATAATAATTGTGTTCCAAAAATTAGTGAAAATTATGTTGAACATTAATTCGTATAGGTTTTGGATAAAGAGCATCAAGATTGGAACAAATGGATTATAATCGCTAGTCAGGTGAGGAAATAAGTATTTTTGTGTGTGTGAGGGTACCCCGGTTGTACCCCTGGATTATTGAGTTTTGCATGTTAAATGTTAGTATGTATTTTGTTGTGTGACATAGATATAAATAGGTGGATTTAATTATTATGGTATATTAAATGGGTAACTAATTAATTAATTAAATTTGGGTATATTAAATGAAAAATTCATGTGTGTGCTTATTTATTATATTTTTGATAGATTGA
>CANYLF011500441.1:0-10288 GCA_948193215.1 Bocquillonia castaneifolia | reverse complement strand
TAAAAATAAATATAAAAAACAGGACATTAAATATTATATGGGTATATGGGTGGGTAAGGGTTAGATGGGTGTGAGTACCCATTTAAAATTTATATGGGTGATAAATGGGTGGAATGGGTGATATTTGACCCACCCATTTAAACCCAACCCATACCCACCCATTTGCCACCTACTGAGCAATTCTCTGGTTCTGAGCAAATGTGTTATGAAATGAATACTGGTGAAGAAGATGGTCTTATTACTTTCACAAGGGATCAATATAACAGCATAATGTCCTTAATTCAGGAGAAGGTTGGTTCTCAGAATGCAGCTCCACAGATCAATGTTCTATCTTCTGTTTTTAATCAATTGCTGAATCAGATACTATTTTATGTTCTAGTAATCAGAATTCTTTTACTACTAGATGGATAGTAGATTCAGGAGCTACTGATCACATTGTCAATTCTCTTGGTCATTTCAAAAGTCATTGTCAAGTTTACAAAGAATTTGTAAAATTGCCTAATGATCAATTGGTTCAGGTTACTCATATAGGAACTGTTGAAATTTCACCATCTTTGATTCTTCAAAAAGTTTTCTATATACCAAAATTTGCCTTAATTTAATTTCAACCTCACAACTGACCAAAAATAACTTTTGCTGTTTGATCTTTTCTTCAAATTTTTGTTGCATACAGGATCTGAAACTGTGGAAGACGATTGGTATAGCTAAGCAAGTGGATGGACTATATCAACTAATTCAACAACATGCTAGTATAAAAAAAAATGTTTTTCCTTTTTCTTCTATCTATAATACTGTTGATTTTGTTCTTTTGCACATTAGATTGGGTCATCCTTCTCAGCAAAGAATGAAATGTTTGATTTTTTAAATAATAATAAAGCTGCTGATCATTGTTTTGATTGTGAGGTTTGCCACTTGGCTAAACAAAAAAGCCTTCTTTACCTATTAGTAACTCTTTTACTAATTCTATTTTTGATTTGATTCATTTGGATATATGGGGACCTTTTCCAGTAAAGAGTCTCTATGGTCATTCTTATTTTTTTTAACTATAATAGATGCCAAGAGCAGGTATCTATGGATTTTTCCTATGAAACTCAACTCTGGAGTAAGACATTTAATCATTGAATTTTATCAACTTATTGAAACTTAGATTTATACTAAGACTAAATGTTTTAGAACAGACAATGGAAAAGAATTTGAAATGTCTGATTTTATAAATAAAAAGGTATTATTCATCAAACATCTTGTACTTACACCCCTCAACAAAACAGTGTTATTGAGAGGAAACATCACCACATTCTTCCTGTTGCCAGAAATTTGAGAATTCAAGCAAATCTTCTCCTTTGTTTTTGGATCGACTGCATTCTTCATTCTGCATACTTAACAAACAGAATTCCTACTCCAACTTTGAAAAATTCAACTCCTTTTGAAGAGATTTATAAGGTCAAACCTTTTTATGATCAACTGAAAGTTTTTGGTTGCTTAGCCTTTGCATCTATTTTACCTCACTCAAAAACCAAAATGCCCCCTAAAGCAATTAAATCTGTTTTTATTGGATCTCCTAAAAATATTAAAGGTTACAGATTATATGATTTAGAAAATAAAAATATTTTTGTATCAAGGGATGTTACTTTTATAGAAAAGATATTTCCTTTTAAAGAAAATTTTAATTCTTCTATTGATATTATCTTTCCTATTTATCAAAATGAGGCATTCCTTGAAGATTTTCACAAACCTGATAATGTTTCTGTTGATATGCTTCATCCATCTACTGTAGAAATACAATCTTCTTCTATTGAGTCGGGTACTAATTCTAACACTATACCTATTATTTCTTCTCAAACTCAACCTTCATCTAGACCTTCTCAAATTATTCATTTACCCCAGAATATAGAGATTGTACAGTTTATTTACCTAAACCAAAGACCACACCTCATCATATTTCATAGGTTTTATCATATAATAAAATCTCACCTAAACACCATTCTTATATTTGTAATGTTTCTATAATTTCTGAACCAAAACACTACAATCAGGCAATTTTGCATAATTGTTGGAAACAAGCAATGGCTGAAGAAATAACTACTCTAAAGAATAACAACACTTGGGAATTAGTTAAGCTATCTGAAAACAAACAAACCATTGGCTGTAAATGGGTTTATAAGACAAAATTAAAGGCAAATAGAAGTTTGGAAAGGTATAAAGCAAGACTTGTGGCAAAGGGGTATACTCAAAGATCAGGAATTGATTTCATTGATACTTTTAGCCCTGTGGCTAAAATCACTACAATAAGAACTTTTATGGCAGTAGCTGCAGCAAAGCATTGGAATTTATATCAATTAGATATAAATAATGCCTTTTTACATGGAGAATTACAAGAGGAAGTTTATATGGATTTACCTCCTGGGTTTCAGACTAATGAAAGTAATCTTGTGTGCAAATAAAAAAAAAAGTGCTTGTATGGATTAAAACAAGCAAGTAGAAAGTGGAATGAGAAGTTAACTGCTGCTTTAGTTACTCAGAATTTCAGACAAGCTGCTTTTAATTCTTCATTATTTTTAAAATGTAATGGCTCTCAATTTATTGCATTAGCAGTATATGTTGATGACATTGTTCTTGCTAGTTCAGATATAGATGAAATTGTAAAGATCAAGAAATTTCTTCATGACACCTTCAAAATCAAGGATATGGAAAACTGAAATTTTTTCTAGGATTTGAAGTTACATGGTCCAAATCAGGTATCAATATGTGCCAGAGAAAGTATACATTGAATCTTTTAAAAGATACAGGTTTCTTAGGATCAAAACCTGCTAAAACTCCTATTGAATCAACTGCTAAGCTATTGAGATCAGGAGGTTGATTACTTACAGATATTACAGCATATAGAAATCTGGTTGGAAGATTATTGTATCTAACAAATACTCGACCTGATATTGCTTATGCTATGCAGTAATTGTCTCAATTTCTTGCAGCACCTACTGATATTCATCTAACTGCAGCTCATAGAGTACTTAGGCACTTGAAAAGTATTCCAGGGCAAGGCTTGTTCTTTCCAACAGAAAGTGATCTGAAGATAAAGGCTTTTAATGACTCTGATTGGGCTTCATGTCCTGATTCCAGGAAGTCTATTACTGGATTCTGCATTTTTTTAGGATCAACATTAATTTCTTGGAAATCAAAGAAACATTAAACTGTTTCTCGATCTTCTAGTGAGGCTGTTAGTCTATGGTAGTGGCTGTAAAGTGTTGCTATAGCTATTAAAACTGTTGCCTTAGGTTTATGGCAACGATTTTACCACCGTTACTTTTGTTGCCGTTGCCTTAGCTTAAAGGCAACAGTTTTCTTCTTCTTTCACAACAGATAATAAACCATTGCCTTTGGATAACCTAAGGCAACGATTTTCTTGTCAAACTTTTGGCAACGGTTTTTATCATATATTGTAACGGTTTTGTTCAAATAAAAGGCAACAATTTCTTTAGGAAAAGCAACAGTTTTACTTAACTTTAGACAACAAATTTTGACATTTACTGCAACACTTGTACTAAGTAAACGCAACAAATCACACTACTTATGGCAACACTAATTTATTACTCATAGCAACAGTTTAAGAAAAAGTTAATGATTACTACTTAAGACAATGTAACAAAATGCCTAAAACTTGAATTAACCACAATAAATTTTATTACAATAATCATAATTTTTCACAACCAAAAGCAATATCTAAACGGAAGTACATGGTTCGAAAGACCATATTATTACAATAATTATTATCTTCCGATCTAAGGCTTTACAATGGTTCAGTTTCACTCCAATGGAAGAGCTTCAGTTTCATTCCTTTCATCTGTCTGTGGTTGCTTTATAAATTCCTCCTTTTTTAATAATCACAATAAACCCTCGACAATAGCACTAGCAAAAATATGTTTGAACTTTGAACTTTGAACACTAGAGTCACTAGTCAAGGATCATAGCACTTACATTCAGCTCTGTCACATACAGTCACCTCTGTCAGTTTCCAAGTTTCCCTACATGCACAGAACATTCTAGTAGCATAAAAAATTGACCAGTAACACAAAAGGTATAAAAAAGGTATTGGCTATACTAAAATTCCTTTCACCTTGACCAACTGCAAATTTACTATACCAGAAAGCTAATAGATAATAAAAAACATATAACCACATGGACTGCAACTTTCTACAATATCATAGCATACTTTTAGAGAATTAGGTACCTAATAAAACACAATAGCATGAACATGTACTCTTGTATACTACTTATTCTGACATGTGAGCTGATATAGTGTATACTGAATATTAGTGCTTTTTGTGTGATAAACACAAGATCCAATATAATTTACTTATAGGGTCAAATAGGTATTTTCTATGGTGACTTGATTTATTGATTACTTTGTTTGTACTTGGTGTTTATCACCATTGGATCAAAGTGTTTAAAATCATCAAATGGTGATAAAAACCAAGTACAAACAAAGTCACCATAGCCTTCTCCAAGTCAAATATATCCAGAGTCAGGTGCAACTTCTAATATGACTCTATTCAAATATCAGTTAAAAATTTAAACAGACATCATAAATTCCTAAAATGACAACACTCACAAATCTTTTTTCTTGTTTGCACTCTCTACTTCCAAGAAGTAACCAGAAGCCCCATAAATATCCTGCATCTGCAAACATAAGCCAAGTATTGGGATCACATTTGAAAGAGTAGGTTTTGTTACATAAGCTAATAAGTGTTTTAACTGAAAAGGTGAGACTTGTGAAAAAGCTAAAGGATGGCAGAAATCCTAAAGGAAAAAATATTCGAAGTTGAAGAACCTCAAAGTCATATTATACCTGCTTATCTAACCAGACAAGATATTGCACAACAGCAGCACCATCACGAATGTGTGCCTTTTTCAAGCCATCCAACTCAACTGGGTTCTAAAACAACAAAGTTATCAACCAGTAAGCAGGGAAAAAATTAGTTCTGAAGAATGTTGCAATGGGAAGAAAAATATTCACAAACTTGGCAAAATGACCTTATGCATGTCTTTATGTTTTTAACTGAATTACTAATGGGATCACATTGTAATTATTTATGCCTTTAAGGAAATTCATCTGAATGGACAATGCATATGTTACCTTTAGAGCTTTTGCAAGGGCCAGAGGAGACTGCTTCGGGAGCACTTTATCAGAATTCAACTTTGTATATAAAGCATAGCAGCAAGAACTAGGATCGACCCATATAAGATCGAGTTTATTTCCTTCTGATTCAGATGTACCATTTTTCACTAAGTCAGCATTACTTGAGTTCATCTGAATGTCGGTTGAAACTTCAGCATGAGATTCCTTGACTGTGGTAGATTGAAGCTGATTAGATGCAAGCAAGACAGCATCTGAGCTCACCGCAGTGTACTCCCGAACTTCAATCCCATTGTCCTTCAGAAAAGAGTTTACCTGAAAATGGACATGAACCATGCATTACCTAACTACACAAACCATTAAAGCAGATTTACCATTTTGCATTATGTGAGCATTATAATTGGAAAATGGATGACATAAGTATCTAATGACACATTAGTAAGCCCTGAGACTGAATATAGAATTAACACTAAAGAAGACAAATGTGTTAAAAGGATGCAACTAAAGATGATGAAAAAGAATCTTGGAAACTGAAATGCAAATATTGGAAAGGTCGGATAAACATATATAAATTTTCAGGGAAAATAAAAGGCTGAGTTGGATGTTAATAAAACACAAAATTTACCTCAGTAGAAACCTTTCTCTTGTCTACATAAAGAAAAGCTGAGTTATATGTTACTATAGCAAATGCATGAACAACAGGGCAATAGGATACATCAGTGCCACGAATGTTATACAACCAAGCAACCTGAATGGAAGAAAAAAGCAGTAAAACTTAGGTGAACAAAATCAAGATGTCTAGAAAAGACCAAAGATAGAAATACAACCAAGAATGGCGTAATTCACCTCATCCAGGGTTGCAATGACCATCGCACGAACTTTCTCATGGGTTAGTTTTTCCCTCAGATGCTTCAACTTGTCTACAACTGATCTCCCCGTAAATTCCAAAGGATGGACAACAACTGGGTTTATTTCTTCTGGTGGTCGAGTTTTCCAAACCTCATCAACCAAATTAGTAGCAGTTTGGACCAGCTTCTGCTGTTTTTCAGCAAAAGCAGACTCCCATCTCTGTGCAGTGTCTACTGATACACACCATGGGTCCACACCAATAGATGCTTGTGCCGGCAGATTCTAACAAAATGAGAATTCAAGGCCTTTTTAATACTCAAAGAAGCTCGTGACATAAAATTTTTTCTTCAATGATACAACCTTGAGACAACCACTAGTCTAGCAAACAAAGAAAAAAAAAAAATAATACCATCCTTATGATCACAGTCATTGAAGCAACAACTACTAAAAAATAAACGCTCTAGCTAATAGCATGATCTTGAGATGCAAATTCCAAAATGCAGTAGGACAGTGATCCAGCTAAAAAGAATTACACCAACAAAACAAAAGCCGAACGCAAGCTCCTCCAGTAGTCAGTGAATCTTAATAAAATAGGAATTTACATATGCCGGCCTTAATTAAAATATACCTCAACATTCTGAATATAAACCAACAAACATGCATCAAGAATCTAGTGAATGAATCTTAATAAAATATGAATTTTACATGTGCCAGCCTTAATTAAAATCTACGTCAAAATTCTTAATCCTGGATATCATACAAATTCTGAATTCTGGATACAAATCAATGCACAAGCATCAAGAATTAAGGTGGACAGACTATTGGAAACACTAAACTTCTAATTTACAAAAATAGTTCACAACATAATACGCGCACGCACACACACAGCAGTCTTCTAATTAAGTGCATAGGTATTAATATTAAAGAAATGAAAGATAGACTCACATCAACCATCCAAGTATCGACAGGAGGATCCTCTCCCATACGCATGAGTATCCACTGATCACTAAGCTGCTGCGTAGCCTGCAAGAAATAACGTCCGTCGGTCCAAAGCCTTGCTTCATTCATAGTAATGAGCGCTAAACCTTTGCCAAAAAAATTTTAAAACAATAAAAAAAAACGAACCATAACCTAACAACAATGATGATGATGATAAAGACTATTAAAATTAAATTAAATTAAATTAAAAAAAATAAAATAACCTGCACTGCCAGTAAATCCAGAAACAAATTGACGACGTTTGTCACGAGCAGAAACGTATTCACTCTGCGATTAAGATAAATTTAGAACACTGAAAAAATCGGAAAAAATTGAATAAAAAAAGAAAAATAAATAAATGAATTGAGCTGACCTGATGATAATCTTCGGAAGGAACGACCAAGGCATGGAGAGGAGGAGAGTGAGATGACATAAGTGATCTTATTGAAGCTAGGATATCTGCCATAGTTGTGCAGCTTTTACTTCAATTTAATTTAATTTAATTTAATTTAATTAAGCTTTGTTATGTTTGGTTCGATCTCTTTTCGCAATCTTGAGAGATAGAGAGAGAGAGGAAGTTCAGTGAATAGGATACGCAACTAAATTGGAACACATCGATAAAAATAAGTAACCAAATGACCAACTGTTCTGCTAGTGGATATATATAGGAGGAGAGGAGTTTTTGATGCGTTGTTCTTTCAGTTTTTTTTCCTACTACTTCATTCGAGAAAAGGAAGGGTTAGCGTAGAATTTGTCCTTTTTTTTTTTTTTTTTCCTTTTTAACAGTTAAATATTCCTGACATATTTTCTATTTATTACTTTGTTTAAGAATGTAAAAAAAAAAAATTAAATAAAATACAAATTCAACTTATTGTTTTCATAAATTGATACTACTAGCATTTTTTGTGAACTAAAATAATTCACTTGTTCTATAAGCATATGGTTTTATAATTTAATACTCATTCTGTTAACTATTATCTGTCATTTTGGACAAAAACATGTCTATTAAGGAAATCATTAGTGTTTTTTTTATAAAAAAGTCATTGTCATGATTAATTTATCCTTCCTTTAGTAATTAATACTAAATGTTTTAAAAAGAACATCTCAACTTCCAATTACAATAAATATGAGAGAAGTGGGATAAAAGTGAGAAAAAAATAATAATGAACTCTTGATTTCTTAAATAGACAAATAATTTTGAAACAAGAAATCTTATTCAAAATGACAGATAATAGTGAATAAAGGAGTATGTTATTTCCGTAAAAATCTATTTTATAAAAAAATAATACTATCAATTATGAAAGAAATAAATAAATTTGGATATTTTTTCATGACAAAAATATAATTACTTTATTTTAACATGAAATCATTACGTAAATCACCTAATAATATTTTTTTTAGTGTAGACCTGTTCATAAACTTTAGATCAGTCAAATATTGGAGTTTCACCTAATAATATTTTTTTTAGTGTAGACTTGTTCATAAACTTTAGATCTGTCAAATATTGGAGTTTTTTTTGGGTGGGAATTTTTACACTCCACACATTAATAACCACACTCTAATTTATTATTAATAGACTAATATGCCCTAATTCTTATGTTTTTTTTTTTCACTTTCCATTTGAAATAATTATTATGATGGAAATTAACAATGTTAACTATTATCACTATTAGACACTTTAATTATTACGATGGAAGTTAACAATGTTTCCTTATGTAATTATTATAATTTTATTTTTATTTTTATTTTTAAGTGATATATTAGTTTGGAATGTTTAATCATTGCACTTTTAAGTTCTCTACCTATTTATTAACTGATTAATCTATTTTTAAAATATATACATACACATAAACTATATATAATACACATACTCTCCTAATTTTACATTTTACAAAAATTTATAATTATTATTTTCAATTGTTTTATATTTATAATTTTCTAAAAATGTTAAATTTTTTCCCCTAATTGAATAATAGTGCATATAATTATTAATTACATTTTTAATGACGTAAAATTTTTAACTTATAATTTAGTTATGAAAATTTTCAATTTATTCATTTTAGATTTTTTATGGAAAAATATTTTAACCGAGAAAGGTAAATATTCTTTTAATAATATAATAATAAATATTCATGTTCTATTGATGTCATATTTTATTTGGACAATATGGATTAAAATGAGAAGACATTTTTCTACTAAAAAAAATAAAAATACTATATCTAGATTTAAGAAAATGTTAAGACTTCTAATATTTTAAGTTTAGAATTTTAATATATTGTATGATTACAAATTGGATATTTTCATTATGATTTCTATTTAAATTGTTTTGTTATTAAAATTTAGATTAGAGAAATTAAAAAGAAAAGACAACTTATAGATGCTAAATTAATTGAAGTAAATATCTAAGTGATAAATATACGAACAAATATTTAAGAAAAATAAATTCCTTTAAACATTCATGTAGAAAACATAAAAAAAATTAAATAGGCGGGATAAAGTTAATTATGATTTTTTGAATTAAAAAGATTTGAATAGAAATTAATATATATATATATATATATATAATGTAATAAAAATTATATAAGTTGAAAGTGACAAATAAAATATTTATAATACCACAAAGATTAAACTATTTGAAATGTTGAAGTTTTAAGTTATGGTATAAAAATAAAATAATCATATATCAAATTTTTAAAAAAAATACAATAATACCTTATGACTTAAAAAGGAAAGAAGCAACAATTTTTGTTTTCTTTCCATTGTCAAATGTAGTACTTCTTGCTTAGAATATGTGAGAAGGGATATATTAATCAATTATAATGATATGGAGTGCATTTATCATTATGTGGAGTGTAAAAATCAGCACCTTTTTTTTAACATAAATATTAGAGTTGAATGCTTTACCTTTCGAGTTTTGATAATCTAATTTTATTTACATTGCATTTGATTTTGTTGTACAATTTTTTTTTTGAGCAATTTTTGTTGTGACAATTTACCTATTCATTTTTACTTTAGTAGGATAAGATAATACTGATGATTATTGTCGATAATTTTTATTTACACCAGTCAAAACAGTTCAAGTAAAAGTCATCTCTCCTGTTTACTATTTTTACTAAAATTCCTTTTACCAAGAAATAAGCTTTTTATTATTTTATGTCAAATATTTTATACATATAGTATATTTGTTTATTATTTTATGTCAAAGTAAATTAGACGGTTGTTAATGGAAACTCCTCTGTAAGACCATAACCGTATGAATCAGACAGCATGATAGAAATTTGATATTTTTCTCGTTAATATGTCCACTTCCTCTACAACTCATCCAGAAAT
>CANYLF011500372.1:0-11420 GCA_948193215.1 Bocquillonia castaneifolia | reverse complement strand
TTTACTGAGGTAAGCCAGAAATACTGTTTTGAAACTGTGTTTTCTGCTTAAAAATTTCGGATTTGTGATTTTTGGCTTACAACGATAGTTGCTATTTTCACAACAATCGTTGCTAATTTGCAACGAGCTCGTTGCTAGTTTTCCACGAGCTCGTGTACCTTACTGGAATTTCGGATGATTTTCGTGCATTTTACAATGATCACTGTTCATTTCACAACGATCGTTGTACTATTCACAATGATCGTTGCTATTTTTTAAAACGATCGTTGCACCCTATTTTTAAGGGAAAAATTATTTTCGAAGGGAATTTTCAATGGGATTTGTAATTTATGATTAATTACTATCATTATATATATTAGTACGTATTATATGGTGTTAGATTCGGGTCGTGACAATTAGCTCCCTCATGCTAAACGCACAGTGCCGCAGTCGTCAATCAGGCTGGGACTACTGAGGAAACCCCTATTTGTCTACAGTTTGGTGACTCCACTGGGGAACGACAGACTATTGATTCATGTGATTATAGCCACGTATTATTATTCCAAACTCTTATTTCCTTGCATTGCATGCTTGCATTAAAACACCCTACCTTTCAGGTACCATTGGTCAATCTGCCCCTGAATTTTAATGCGCACTTCTTGGGTGGCGAAATCAATGACTACCACTCATAATTGGAATTGTCCTATTATTGCTTACCATCATAGTTATGGTTAATGAGTGATAGTTAATGGGAAATTCTGAGCTGAATGTCCTACCATCGCTTGAACTTTTTTTGAAAGAGGGAGATGGTTAATGGGAATTCACCTTCTAGGGGAAACTCTTTTAGACTGAACCGGCTGAAGCCATGTAATGACCTTAGCAACTTCCACTAGTACTTACCAAATGTTGTTTGCTTCTATGATGCCATGAAGCCATTATTTTGACCTAGTCTAGTGCTATTGTTCTTGAATCAAACCTCTGATTGCTACCTATGGGTTGTCAAGTGTTAGTCTAAATGTACCTGACTAATGCGGCCCTACAACATATGATCAGTTAGGGTTTGAGAAGAGTGACCTTTGACTACTACTTGTGTTTAAGGGACGTTGGTGTGTCGATCTAATTGTACCTGATTGATGGTAAAATGACCCTAGAATATGGGAAACATCAAGGACTCATCAAGAGCAAAGACATGGGATAGGGACATAATGATGACTTATTATTTGGTTTGGATGTTGAAAGCTTGTTGCTATGCAAACGCGCATACCACGTCGGCAATAGCATCCCCTGTTGATGCGAAGGCCTAAACCCATTCCTAGGAATCTTGACTTGGCCAAACGAACACGTGTGTGGGAGAAATAAGGTTGGAAGGTCTACCACTTGGTAGTAAGTGTGATTAACTAACGTTTGCTACTTGTGTTGATTGCCTTATGCATTCATGCATACATGCATTCATGCATCCTTACATACATAACATAGCATGCTAACCCCTTATTTTACAACATCATGAATCCCCCTAGGAAGGCCCTGAATAGCATGCACTTTCAAGCAATCTAGAACTTGGTTTAGACTGAAATTCAAAAAGCTCTACAAGAAGAAAGGCAAAAGAGTGAAAGGATGATGCCACCACTGCCAAGAGATTCACTCCCACTTGATTTTGAGATGCCCCCTATGGAGAGGTTCAATGGAACTTCAGACCCGAGACTTCACATCGTGCAATTTGACTTCATCTTGGAGGTAATGCTTCTCACGCCAGCACAAGCACTGAGAGTGTTTCCTTTATCTTTTGAAGGAACCACTTTAACATGGTACCAAGCGTTGCCTTTCAAAGTTCAAAATAATGCTAGATTGCTTAGAGATCATTTCAAGGATTTCTTCCTCCTAAAGACAGAGGAGACAATCCTTAAGATTTAACAGAACATTCTAGTGATTGATTTGAGCCGTTCGTTGTTAGATAATTTTAACTATCTGTATGAGAAGAGGCTGCTCATTCCCAAAGTTTCAGGACCCCCTAGCTTAACATTGCAACAAGGACCTAATGCGTGCAGGTACTGTAAGTATTGTGTTTGCTTGAGACATGATGCTGATCATTATGGTGTGTTAAGAGAACTTCTAGATATAATCATTGCGAGAGATAAGCTGGAAGAGAAAGAACCTGGGAAATTCTATTAATCTAAGACTCCCAAGAGGAGAGTGATCCCTAGGAATGATCTGTTTGGAGGAAGTTGGAAGGGTTTAGCGCAAGATTTGTTTGACAGGATGCTCACTAAAGGATTCATTCCACAGATGAAGCATACAGGGCCTCTCGTAGACATGGATACTCCTTATTGCCAGTTTCATCACCATAATGGACACTAATTGAAAGAATGCCCAACTTTCATTTTTGAATTCCAAAAGCTTGTTCAACAAGGAGTGATTATAGATGTTGGTCAAGGAATGTGGGGCTTCGCTGATGAATGGATTCTCATTAGTGAAGGATTGTTGGGAGACTCCACTACTTTAGAGTTTACAAAAGATGAAAATCACTAGATGAGAGATTATTTAATCTGACATCATGCTGATGAGATGCCTGCCCTACTACAGTTCATGGAAGATCAACAAGAAAAAGAGCTGAGGAAGAATGGAAGGTCAAGAGACATGGAAATCTGAGGCATCATACAATATCCAGGTTGCTTCGTAGGATTTAGAAATCTTTGTTTGATTAGATTTGCTTAGTAGTTTGTCTAGACCTTTTCCTTAAAATAATAATAATAATAAGCGAACTCTTTTCTTTCTGTTTTCCTTTCAAAAGTCAACGATATAGATGCTGATTTTGCTTACTTGTGTGATGTTTTACCTGATGTCAATGTGCATTACATAGATCATACCATAAGCATTTTTAACATTAATTCTGTGCAAAATCATTCTATTAATCTTGGCACAAAAGATAATCCAAAGGATCTAGCACTTGCATTTGATATTACTGCTAATGAGAGAGAACATTTTGAAAAAATATTAAATAAAAGAAAAGGAGTATTTGCTTGGACATATGACGACATGCCAGGTATCGATAGAAACAATGCAAAACATCGCATCCATACATAGCCAAACAAGAAGCCAGTTAAATAGAAGCTGCGAAGACTTAGACTAGAATGGGCAAAGCTTATTAAGGAAGAAGTTGAGAAGCAACTCAAAGCCAGGTTTCTTGAAGCTGTAGACTATCTAGAATGGTTGGGAAACATAGTCCCGGTGCCCAAGAAGGATGGAAGGGTGAGAATGTCTGTAGACTACAGAGATATGAATAAAATGTCGATGAAGGATGACTTACCACTACCCCATATTGATGTTCTGGCTAATAGTGCTGCATCGAGCGTCATGTATTCCTTCACTAACAGGTTTGCTGGCTACAATCAAGTCACGATGGCACTTGTAGACAAGATCAAGACAGCCTTCATCACGGAATGGGGTATATATTGCTATAAAGTCATGCCTTTTGGATTGAAGAATGCATGGGCAACCTACCAAAGGATGGTCACAACTCTGTTCCATGATATGATGCACAAAGAAATTGAGGTCTACATAGACGACATGATGGTCAAGTCACTAACCAGGGAAGGACACTTTGAAGCATTGGATCGATTCTTACAATTTGAGGCTCAATCCAAAGAAATGCATCTTTGGAGTAACTTCTGGGAAGCTCCTTGGGCACGTTGTGAGCTAGAGGGGAATTGAGGTAGATCTAAATAAGGTGAAAGCTATTCAAGAAATGCCAGCACCCAAGACTGAGAAGAAAGTAAGAGATTTCTTGGGGAAGGTCCAATACATTAGCAGGTTCATCACTAGATTAACTACGATCTGTGAGCCCATCTTCAAGCTACTTAGAAAAGGGTTAGAAGATAGAATGGGATGAACAATGTCAAATAGCATTTGACAAGATCAAACAATACTTGATGAGCCCACCTGTTCTGCAACCACCAAGAGCAGGAAAGCCATTAATATTGTACTTGGCCTTGGAAGATGATGCCATAAGAGCCATGATTGCACAAGAGGATGAAGATGGAGTTGAACACGCTATCTACTATCTTAGTAGGAAGCTTTTATCCTATAAAGCAAAATATGACATTGTTCAGAAAACCTGCTTAGCGGTGATATGGACAACAAGGAAGCTGAGGCACTACTACCAATTCTATAAGGTTCAAGCTGTGGAAAAGGTTGATCCGCTATGCTATTTGTATGAAGCTCCAGTACTAGTGGGAAAGCTTGCTAAATGGTTGGTGTTGCTGACAAAGTTTGACATCCAATACTTGACCAAAAGACCATCAAAAGGAGAACTGTAGCAGAGTTCCTAGCCCTTAATCCTATAGAAGGGCAGGAGACATAGGAGTATGATTTCCTTGATGAGTCTTTAAAGCTGATAGAAGCAAACGGGTGGAAGCTCTACTTCGAAAGGGCAGTCAACCAGAAAGGAGTCAGAGTGGGGGCAATCCTGATCACTCCAGAAGTAGAGAACATCCCTTTGGCCAAGAAGCTGGATTTTAAAGTTACTAATAACATGGCATGTCTGTTCGGTTTAGAAGTAGCAATCACAGCTGGAGCAAAGAATCTTACCATCTATGGGGACTCAATGCTCATAATCAATCAAGCCTCTGAGAACTGGGAGGTCAAAGATGAGAAGCTAAAGCCTTATGCTGAGTACATTTATATTCTCACCTTGAGTATTATGAATTATACTTTCACACACCTATCAAGGGAGGAGAATCAAATGGCTGATGCACTTGCAACTCTAGCATCTATATGGGATAATCCTGGAAATGTAGCTATGGAGCCACTAGTAATGTGCAGATCAAGGATTCCTTGTTACCAGGGGGACCGGGTAATGAGTATATATGGGCTGAAGGAAAAGCCATGGTTCTATGCAGTTCTGAGATTCCTAGAAAGGGAGGAATACCTAGAAGGAGCTTTGAGAAAGAAGAGGCATGCTCTGAGAGTTACTTCAAGGAATTACACTCATCACAAAGGGATGTTGTATAGACGAGCTCCAAACGGGGTACTACTTTGATGCCTTGACCAATATGAAGCAGAAGAAGTTAGGAGAGAAATCCATCCTGGGGTTTGCGGGCCTCACATGAATGGGCATACTTTGGCTAAAAAGATTGTCCGACAAGGGTACTACTGGGACTTAATGGACAGAGATTGCATAAAACTGGTCAGAAAGTGTCACGAATGCCAACTACATGGGAATCAAATTCATCTACAACCTACCGAACTACACAACTTAACATCTCCTTGGCCTTTCTCAGCTTGGAAGATCGACATCATTGGAGAAATAAGACCAACAGCTTCTAATGGCCACAAATACATTGTCGTGGCTATTGAGTATTTCTCCCTGTATGTGGAAGCAATCTCGCTACCAACAGTTACTGTAAAGAATATCGCTCATTAACAGATTTGGGCAACCTCATCACATAGTCTCAGATAATGGAGTTCAGTTCCAAGGGGAAACCGCATATTTGCTAGAAGAAAAGGGGATTGAACATCACAGGTCATCACCTTATAGACCTCAAGCCAACGGAGCAGTGGAAGCAGCTAAAAAGACAATCAAAAAGATCCTGGCTAAGATGGTGAAGACCTACAAGGATTGGGCAGATAAATTACCCTTCGCTCTCATGGGTTACAACATGACCATGAGGAGTGCAATAGGGGAAACTCCGTATTATTTGGTGTTTGGAGGCAAAGCTATGTTAACAATTGAGACTTGGGTCAGATCACTGAGAGTGGCTCTAGAAGCAGAAATTCCAGAAGCATAATGGGCTGAATCAAGATACAAATAGCTATTATCTTTAGAGGAAATATGAAAAAAGGCTCTGCATCACTCAAGTGTATTAGCAGAGTATAACTAAAGCATTCAATATAGGAGTTAGAGTTAGGCTAATCAAAGAAGGAGATTGGGTGCCAAAGCAAGCTAAGCCTATTCCATTTGACCCGAGAGGAAAGTTCAAACCAAACTCGGAGGGCCCATATATGGTCAAGAAGATTCAGCCTAAGGGAGCTATGAAGATCTCAGATCTGGAAGGGAACGAGTTCAGAGAACCCATCAACCTGGATCATCTTAAAAAGTACTACCTTTAGAAAAATGTATAATAATAAATAAAAGCCTGATGAGTTGAAAATTCATTTGGACGGCTCATGCAAAAATTAAAGCGCCCCCTGGAGTGAAAACTTTATAAAAAGGCATTCCAGGCAAAAATTAGGGCAAGCCTGCTAGGGTGAAAACCTCAAAAAAAGACAGTCTAGGCAAAAATGAAGACAAAAATAAATGAGAGAAGAAAGTAAGATAGCAGTAATACCAAATGTAATTTGTTAAAGTACACTTATTGTGCTAATATTAATAAAATAAACCTTACATGAGAAAATTGTCAAGCCTACTTATGACATTTAATTCTATGGTTGCATAACTAAAAAGATAAAACATTGCATGAATAAAAAAAACAGCTATGAGGCTTAATTATTCTTGTTTTTCTTTTTCAATTTGATGTTGTTAAAACCAGCTTCCAATGCATTTCTTACGTCTTCTCTAGCTCTCTTTACATATTTTGTGTTACTTGCATCATATAACTCATCACTTCTACCATTATCATCAGATACATCAGCCTGCACAGCAAGCCAATTTGCAGTAATAAGATCCTCGACAGAGTCAGACAATTTAATGATAGAAACGGTACTCACCAGATCAACCTAGGCTTTGTAATCATCATCAGTAGTAACTTTGTGAGTGAAAGTCAAATTTCTCACGATGGTTCTGCTAGCTCAACGAATGCGGGAGTCCCTAAGGAAGTAAGGGGTAACAGCATAAGGTGTGAAAGTGGGGATAGTAGTAAGAACTCTTAGCACCATCCCTTATTGTCTGCAAACCCTAGTAGGAATGTAGAAGGTTACAGTCCTGAAACCAGCAATGACTACACAATTATCTGCAGTACTGACGGTTACATAAGTCAGTTTCCACCATTCACAATCCCAATGGATGAGTTCTTCACTTCTAGAAGCAAGGAAAGAGGTCTAACCATCAGTAACTTGGAGTCCGGCATGCTGAACTTGGGTCAAATCATGCCTTCTAGATTGGAATTGACGAGGCCTATAGGTCAAGAGACTAGCTGGGGGCATCAGTACACCTAACTTTTCCTTAACCATATCTGGTAAAAGGCATATTCAAGGTTAACCAAGCTAAAAGAAGGGAATAATGAAGAGATAAAGAAGCTTGCATACCTGGAGTAGAAGTGGACTGCCCCGAAGTCGCTGAGTGTTCCTAATAGAATCCAAGCCGATAATGGTTTCAGCCAATATAAGTGGAAAAGGATTATGACCTTGATCCACTTGCTCTAGCACATGAGTAATTTGGTAATTTCCTTTGCCTTTTGAGAAATCAGTAGAAAGTGGGAGCACAGGCAAAATCTAGTGATCATCTGCTAAGATTTATTACCCTTTGGCTTGGAAGCTCTAAATTCTAGCAATCTTTGGGTTAAAATTGACTCATCCTCCATACAAGATAACATTTGGTCACGAGTTAAACCAAAGAAAGTAGCGAAAGACTCTAGGGTACGAGGTCTAGAGCTGGGTAGAACTATAACGGTGTTAGATTCATGAATCTTGCCCAAAATCCCCCTCAAACTCTTCAAATAGGGGGTAGAGCTCAACACCATTAAAGCGGAAGACATGGTGTTTAATGCTCCAACAATCAGCTGCAGCATGTAGAAGTTTAGAGTCGAAACTGAAATTCAAAAAAAGATTTAAACTCTGCAAGGTGAAATCTATCTAAGGATTTCCAATAGTCAAATTCTAGATACCCTAGATGACTTTTCAGTTTTCTGTGAATTTTGGAATATCTTGATGGTGTGGGGAGTAAATTGAAGTCTGATTGATGTTTTCGGAAGCTTCCAAGGTAACCTAATGTTTTTATATACAACCCGTGGAATCTGGGGAAGTTTGGAGTCCAAAAGGAGTAAAAAACGGAGCAAAAATTTCAGAACTGATCACATCTGCAGATGGAGTGGCGTTGCAAGCATAACCAGGCCACTCCTACACTGATGTTGGTTATGCTCTAACGTCACTCCAACACTGGCATCCAAGATTTCACGGATTTTTAACTTTTGGGGAATTCTAAGCATACCATTTTATGCAAACATCATAGGAAAGTAGGAAAACATGCATCTTAAAATGTATATATGTACATAGATTATAAAATACAGGTACATGTCCAAAAGAACAAAGAAAAAACAAATATAGCATCTCTAAGATAGTCTAAACAAGCAAAGGAAATGACATCTAAGGCTCTCCATCATCATGGTCTGCCTCCTAATGAGAATCATCTCTAGTAGCAGTAGTATCGGTAGGGGCATCTATGTCCTCATCCTGATCACTTGAAGCCGCAGCTACTTCCAGCTCATTGAGACGAGCTCTCAAGTAATGGTTTGTCTGTGAGGCACGCTCATAAGCTAATCCCCAAGCATCACAAGCTTTAATAGTGAGAGCTTTACTAGCTTGATAATAGCTAGCAAGACGAGCAACCTCGGTGGTCAGAATCTAAGGAAGAAAGGAAGTCAGAAAAACAAATTTGAACCTAGAGAAACACAACATTTTGGCAACTTACATGAGTGCATGCTGGAGAAAAGGTGATGTAAGGAGAAGCGGGAGTATAAGGAGCCCGACAAGTGGTCACTCCAAAGCCTCACCAACCATGGTATGACCCTAGAACATGTCTGTTAGAGGATGGACAGGTACTCTACGTGTCTGCCTGTAGTACTAGCGGTGAACTCTCTCTTTGAGATACATTATCCCTATCCTGGGGCTCTCGAGGAGAATCCTCAACCTATCCTTCAGTTTGATGGCATACACATATCTAGGGAAGTTCTCTGCACTGCCTAGCTAGTCAGCATCAATTTGCAAGAATAGAGCAAACAAGTAAGTTTCTGAAAACTTTCAAAAGTTGTTTTAAACTAACAAGTTTGTTTCTTTTTTACATCATCAATAGTCAGAGCATTAAGTCGATGCTTGTGAACCGAGGTCTCATGGGTCGGCTGTTGGTTCATGGCCCAAAGACCTAGAAGTGGAAAGGATCGAGTCAGATGGATAGGTGTGAACTGTTGAATGAAGCCAAGCTCGATGGCCTAAACTTGCAAAAAGAGTAAAGAAAGTTAGAAGCTAAAAGGAAAAGTGGAAAATAAAGCAAAGGTAGTTCACTGACTTACATGAGTAGCATGCCAGAAGCCGCAAAACTTATTTCCGCCCAGTGAGACGCGGTCCATCCAGTAGTAGAGAAAGGCTAGGTTAGTAGATCCCCAGTCAAATGTGCTCATAGCAGTAAAATCTCTAAGAATGGGGATGAAGTGGATGGGAACTGTGTTGTTAGTGTCACAGAAAAGGGTACTACCCAGCTGATATAGAATAAATGCTTATGTCATCCTGTCTGCACGCCATCCTACACCGCCATCATAACCCAGCAAGTGGTTAGCGATCTCGTCAATATGCAACCGCCTAAGAGTCTTTCATTGAGGGACTATACCAATCATCAGCCTGATATACTCGTCTTGAGTTGCCTCACTCACCGTATAAATCCCAACATCAAAAGGGATTGGCTCCCCTGAATAGGCTAGACCTATGACAGCAGAAAAATAAATGGGAGAAATGGTATATTCTCCGCATGGCAACTGGAAAGTATGTGTGTAATACCTCAAAACAATAACAATATTAATAGGATTTAAGTAGATAATCATAATAAATAAAATAATTAAAAACCTGATTAAAAATAAAAAAATATTTTTTTTAAAGAATCAACGATCATTGTTTGAGTCACAACGATCATTGTGAATTTTCACAAAAATTGCCCAAAAAAACCGAGAATCACACGAACTTGTGTGAAATTTAACAACGAGCTCGTGGAGAATCAGCAATGATCGTTGTGAATAGTGTAATGATCGTTGTTAAGGGAAAAATTTCAAAACAAAAAATTTCAATAAAATTCACAGTTCTAAAACAAAATTTTCAACTTTTCCCTGTAAAAACAGACTCTAATAAGCTCAAACAACGTAAACATATAGCAAGCTTTCTCACATATTAAAACATAATAAGGTTATATCAATAGTTTATCAAATCTTATATATCAAGCCATTATTTCCACAATAAACTTTATACATATCACAACTACAACTATACAAATATACAAACACTCATTCATAACTACCCCAACTATTCACATACTCAAGCCTTTAATCAAAAATGCATAAAAATGCATATGAGAATCCATTGGCTAACCTTTAACGCTTCTAATGTTTTATGCACGTGGATGTCCAAACCAATAAGCTATCAACAACCTGAAAAAATTAATGCCAAGGGGTGAGCTGGCGACTCAGTAAATAAATAACTGTTGATACTAACTCAACACACAAGCAATTCCAATTCTACACACCACAAATTCAATTACAATCTCACACAAACATAAAAGGTTACATAGCCCATCAATTCTATTTAGTCAAACACCACCTCATCAAACACAAACCACAATTCCCATATCAAAATTACAATTACCAATAACAATCTTCCTTGATAATTAGATAAATTATCTAAAAGATTGGTTTAAGGATCGGTAACCCTATCAAACATTTGTTGGGCTTCGTGATACCAAACGCAGCAGAAAAACAAAAATTTTATCACTTTCCCGAACCCGGATCCATGTAATCCGATTAACAGATTAGAAATAGGGTTTCAAATCCTTACCACAATCGAATAAATGCACTGATTTCTGGAAGGTGGAGAGGAGGTTCACATCAGTGACACCCTACCTCGAGCTTTTCTTTTGAATGGAATTTAGATGCCTCGAACTGGATTCGTCCTCTACGGTATCCACACAAACAGCCTTGCTTCAAAATGAATTGTGTGTGCTAGCACTTTCTTGATTGTCTTGCAAAATCAAGAATAAACTAAAACTCTTTTAATTTCATTTTTCCCAAGATAGAGAGAAAAATGAATTTGGTGGCTGAATATTATGTTGTCATCTAACCCTAGAGAACATCACATATATATATGTAATTCTCAACTAGGGTTTCACTTACCAAAACCCTTTTTTGGTAAAAACCACCATAAATACTAATTTTATTTATTTAAAATAAAATCAGAAATATATATATGTTTATTTATTAATTATTTAAATAACAATTATTATAAATAAATAATATATATATATATATCCAAAGAGCTTAATTGGGCTTAATAAGCCCAGATTCGTTTTGGGCTTGTTCTAAGTGTGTGACCCTGTAGGTTCACATAATATTGGGAGTGGGCCTAAATCTTTATTCAAGCCTACAAGTCATAATTGGTCTCTAGCAAGACATTATGACTACCCAAGTTATGTGAAAACCGATAATCCAACATAATCATATTACAGTGGAATTTATAATCCTTTTATCACATGATAT
>CANYLF011500110.1:0-10785 GCA_948193215.1 Bocquillonia castaneifolia | reverse complement strand
ATTAATTTTATCCAATTACTTAATTTCAACTATAAATTACATATAATCAACCTAATCATTATTAATTTAAGATAAAATTAAATCTAATTCACCTAAAAATTATATTTCACCTAAAAATTATATTTTAAAGAATTTTATTCTCGTTTATATTAAAAAAATTACTAAAACAGAATATTATTATTATCAATATCCATCGAATTAATTAATTTTGAAATATCAATTAAATATATCAACCTAAAAAAATATATTTAACCTAAAAATTTAATTACAGAAATTTATTATTTTTAATATTCAAAAAATATTAAAATAGAATATTCTTATTATTAATCTCATTCAATTAATTAATTTCAACTTTAAATTAAATATATCAACCTAAACATTATTAATTTCACCTAAAATTATATTTAATTAACCTAAAAAATATATTTAACCTAAACGTTTAATTTACAAAAATTTATTATTTTTAATATTCAAAAAATATTAAAACAGAATGCTTTTATTATTAATCTCATTCAATTAATTAATTTCAATTATAAATTAAATATATTCAACCTAAAAATTCACCTAAAAATATATTTAATCCAACATTTAAATTTACTTAACCTAAAATTATCTCAAATAACATATTTTAATAAATTAAAATAATTAAAGAAATTAAAATAAAAAAAGAATAAATTTAATAGAAAACTTACCTTCACCGGTGCTGGGCGACGACGACGGAGGAGTAGGAAGCAGTAGCAACGACAGAGGCGGCTTGAGCAGTGGGAGACGAGGAGTCCAGTGGTGGAAACATGAAAAGGTTTTGGAGGGAGGGACAAAGTTCAATGATGCAACAAGGAGGGTGGGTGGCGGTCGTCATCGGCTTCGTGGTGGTAGAGGTCGGTGTTGGTTGTTTGTGGTGGGGGCTGGGGGTTCTCTAGTGGCTAGAGGAAGAGAGAAAAGATGAAGAAAGAGGGGAGAATACTTAATAGGGTTTCATCATGTTTATTATATACTTGAAATTTTACGACGAGCACGTCCAACGCAAATTGACATGTGTCCATCGCAGTTTTAATTTTCAAATTATCTATTATCCCGCCCAAAGACTTGCGTTGGAGGACCAAGTTCGACATAAATTTACATTGGACAACTGGTCACAAAGACCATTACCCCATCATAGATTTTTGGCATGCCAGGGAAAAAATTTGGCGCGTAGTTCCCGCCAAAATTTACGTCCACATCTGCGATGACATACTTACATCAGTCACAAATTTACGTCCGGTCCGTTGCAGATATTGATGATTTCCGATGGATGTAGTGGCTGACGTAGATGTCCATTGTAGATAGTCTGTTTTCTTGTAGTGATGGGAAAGGGTCTAGGATGTCCATTTCCCACACTACAAATGGCCAAGGGCTTTCTATTGGCGATTGATGACTGGCCGGCAGGTGGCTAACCTTTGCATACTTCTGATACTTATCACATTTTTCTACTAGTCCCACCACGTCCTTGTACATGGTAGGCCAAAAATATCCCTGTAAGAGTGCCTTGCAGACCAAAGTTAGCGCAGTCTTGTGAGAGTTGCAAATGCCTTTATGGATTTCCCTGAACATGTGCCTGCCATCTCCCTCAGATACACACTGGCTCTAGGGGTGAGATTTAGACTTTTAAAAATAGAACTCCATGCTCATAATGATACAATGAGACCATGGCCTAAAGCCTTTAAGCCGCCTTTCTATCTTCAGGTAACTCGCCCGTTGTTTTATAGGCTATCATTGGCTTCATCCATTCGACCACTTCTGTAATTTCCATCATCTCTTCTACTTCGGTGCTTGTCTTACTGAGTTCTTCCCTTAATGGGATTTTTAGAAATGCTTCGACGCTTTCAAGCTTCGCCTTGGCTAATAAATCAGCTTTTGCATTTTCTTCTCTAAGAATTTGGCAGATCTCATACCTTCCACCCCTTTCTTTAATAGTTTTTTAACTGTTTTCGTACTTTTTCTAGATATTGTATCATGGTCGGGTCTTTAGCACTGTGACAAATGGTTTATATTCTATATATTTTATTAGGTTTTAACTCAATTTCTTTCTCATTTAAGTCAATTTAGCACTTATTTTGTCATATTTTATAAATTTATAGTGTAAGAAACACATGGGATCAAACTAGGATGAATTCGTAGTCAAATCGAGCTCAAACTAGATGGTCAAAGTTAGAATCAGACCGTTGACTAGAACTATTCATGGTTCAGTTCAGTCTGTTCATGGTCTTGTTCAACCATCAATTTTCACTCAAGAAGGTAGAAGCAAATCGGACCAAGAACCAGACCAGCCAAGTCCGGTTCACCCAAAAATTAGAGGAAATTATGGAGCAAATCGCGGAACCGGAGAAGCCTTCTTTGAACAGGATCATAAATCAGACCGCGTGGCTAGGTCTGGTTCACATATAAAATCTGAAATTTTCTTTCGTTCAAGGCTATTTTTGGAAATTTATGGTTGGTTTGGTCCAGTTTTTATTGGTTTTTAGGGTATTTTTAGGTTTTGAGAGGTGTTACACTATAAATATAAGGTTTTTAGTTAGTAGCCTCCATCTTTTAACATTATTATCATTTTTATTTTCTCTAGAGTTAGGATTTATGTATTCATTTTAATTTTCTACATATTGCCATTTTAATCAAAAAATATATTTTTATACAATTGTCCTTGTGGATTCGACCTCATACTTCGAGTTTATTATTACAACTATTCCATACACTTGTGGATCTGTCAAGTTTTTGGCGCTGTTGCCGGGGACAATGAAATTAATTATTTTTCGATTACGTGTTTTGATTTAGTTTACTTGTTAATTGTTTTATTTTTTTTGTTTTGTTAATTGTTTGAGTTGGTTTTTTCTTGTGTTTGTTTTCTTTTATTTTGTTTTTTTTAAACTTATTTTTCCTTGGTTAATTTTCATATTATGATTGTGAATTTATTGTTACATATTATGTTAATTGTTATTTCATTACTATTGATTTTTGGAATTATCTTTGGTACTTGTAAGTAGTGCATGCTAACTCGGAAGCAATCCAAGAGCAGTGATTCTTTGAGATTGAGCGAACTTGTCGTGCAAATCACTCTATTTCACATCATTGAAAGCTAGCAAGTAACATGGCATCCCGCGGAATAAGACATGGTGATCCATCATATGGGTTACCAAGGAATTTTGTTCCCCTTGAAGGAGCAATTGAAGACGTCTTCGAAGATGACAATGGTGCTGGAAATGATGACAACATCAACAATGGAGGAAACAATGGCAATGATAGGGTACATGATGGTGGAAATGGAGTTATTAATCCACAAAGAGGTGGAGTGATTAATCCCCTGCTTCCTACTGATGGTGTCCAACAATATCCACCACAAGTGGGACAATAACAAGGATACTTCCCACCACAAGGGTATCCATAGCCTCCTCCACAAGCCAATGGTGGTAATAGGGCCTATCTTTGGGATTTCCAATGCCCTATTATCAGTGCATCTCCTTCTTGCATTGTCTTGAGTACTGCTATAAGGAATTATGATTTGAAAATCCTTCAGTTCAACATGATTCCAAACTTTTATGGTTTACATTTCGAAGACCCCTTAGCTTTTATGAGGGAGTTTTGTAGTGTCATTTCTACTTTTCCATTGAATGGCGTTCCTAAACTCGAATTGAGGATAAGATGTTTTACTCTTGTATTGAAGGATAGAGCTAAGACTTGGTTTATGACCCTGCCCGAAGGTTCATTTCGGACTTGGGAAGACATCTCCAACAAATTCATCAACAAATACTACTCTTAGGGAAAGATTAAAAAGCTAATAACAAAGATCAGCACTTTTATTCAAAATGATGCTAAAACCTTTCATGAAGCTTGGGAGAGATTCAAGAGTTACCTTAATGCCCATACAATCAATATCCTACAAATCTTTTGGTGACATTTTTCTATGATGGATTGTATGATAATGGGCAGAATTTGGTGGATACTCATCTTGGAATTGGTATGGGGGAGAAAACTTCTGAGGAAATGTGGGACATTTTTGAGATGCTTGCTATTAACTCTCAAATGAAGGTAGGTAGAAACAGAAGGAACCGCTCAGGTGGTCAATCATCTTCTGAAATTATTAATCATGTTACTGATCTTATTAAGCATATAAAGATGTTGTTGGTAAGAGAGCCAAGTCACCACAATTCACTTACCAATGAAGCTTGCTATTTTTGCGATCAATTTGAGCATCCACCCTTAAATTGCACTCATTATGGGAATCATAATCCAAAGGAAGTAAATTATGTGGGAGCATATGATAATAATCAACCTCGAAATGATTCATATTCTAACACTTATAATCTGGGTTGGCGCAATCATCCAAATTTTTTAGAGGATCCAAATCAACCTAGTCAACCTAGAGAAGGAGCTCTTGGATTCCCACCAAGACAGCCATATCAACCTACATACCAACGAGCACCTCCTCAATAACAAGTTCAACAACAAGCCAAGCCATCATTTGAAGAATTGGTGATGAAATACATGGCAAGTCAAGATGCCACTTTGAAGCAACAAGGTATCACCATTCAAAACTTGGAACGACAAGTTGGGCAGCTAGCAAAGCAATTGCAAGGAAGACCTTAAGGAACTTTGCCTAGTAACACGGTGATTAATCCAAGGGAGATAGTGTTGACCATTCACTTGAGGAGTGGAAAGGTGTTGGAGGAGCCATTAGTGATAAAGACAAGGATGGCTAGAACAGGGAGAAATCAAGCAAACAAAGCAAGAAGCAAGGCGAGCTAGTAGAACAACCCAATAGAGAGGAAGCAATTGTCAATCCAATTATGTCACCAGTTCCTTTTCCAAAAAGGCTAAAAAAGAGGAATGATGAGGAGAACTACAAAAAATTTCTAGAGATGTTCAAAAAGATTCAAACCAACATTCCATTCATCGAAGCCATTGCTCAAATTTCTTCTTACGTTAAGTACTTGAAGGAAATTGTTAGTAGGAAGAGGAATTTCGAGGAGAAAGATACCATAGCCTTAACTAAGGAATATGTTGCCATCATCCAAAATCATTCTAAGTTGCCAACAAAGATGACAGACCTAAGGACTTTCACGATTTCATGTAATATTGGTTCTTTTACTATTGATAAATGTTTGTGTGATTTGGGTGCTAGCATTAACTTGATGCCTTTGTCTTTGTTTAGGATTTTGGAGATTGGTGACTTGAAGCCAACAAGGGTGTCATTGTAGCTTGCTGATCCTTCAGTGAAGTATCCAGAAGAAATCATTGAGGATGTTTTGGTTAAAGTCAGTAAATTTTACTTTTCTATCGATTTCTTGGTCATGAATATTAGTGAGAACATTGATGATCCTATTATTTTGGGCTGTCCATTTTTAGCAACTACAGGTGCTTTAATTGATGTGAAAAATGGGAAAATGACTATGCAATTAGGCTCCGAAAAGGAAGAGTTCGATGTGCCACAAGCTAGTAGACATTTTGATTCTGTAAAGGATTTAAATTCTTGTTTTATGATCAATGTGATTGAATCTTTATTGGAATTGCATTATGCTAAGGAAATGTCTAATGATCATTAAAGAACTTGTTTGCATTTGAGTTCTGACGTGTAGGGTTAAGATGTTGCCGAACTTAAGGCTCAAGCTCATTTTTTTGGAAGGACATGGTTTTGTGCATAGTGAGAGATTTGAACCTCTTGATGGACCTCCATAAGATGCAACCCCACAACCAATTGTAAAGCTGGAGCTCATATTTCTACTTTCACACTTGAAGTATTTGTTCCTAGACAGGGAGAAGAGTCTTCCAATCATTGAGTGGGCTGTTTTGACAAAGCTTGAAGAGCATAAAATTATTGAGCTTCTAAGAAAGTACTCAAGGGCGTTGGCTCGATCATTGGGTGATATAAGATGCATTAATCCAACCTTCTGTAGTCAAGATGTTAATGGAGCATGAACATAAGCCTACGGTCGAACCTCAAAAGCAAATTAACTCGAAAATGAAGAAGGTTTCCAAGGCTTTTCCTAAGCTTAATAAGAGCCTTAAATGGTGCATTAAAGGGAGGAATGAGGAATCAAAGCATGTAAATCTTCCACCGTAAACTTTTCAGTCTTCTTCCAAGATGCAAGTTATGAATTTGATCAGGAATGTTGGTGAATATTCTTGCCTTAATTTTGAGCCTCCATGAATGTGTTACAACATCTAGCTCTAAACATCAAATAAAGCCCTCGTAAGGAGGACAACCCAAATTTTTAATTTAGCATTTTTCGTTTGATTTTTTTTGAACTTTTTTTTTTGTTTTTAGGATTTTCTTAATTTTCTTTTCTTGCAGTGTCTTTTCTTATTTTTTTCTTTTGAGGTTATTATTTTGGTTTCTTGGACACCGACTCTTAGATCGATGATTTGGTATGGCCTTCATTCAGGAAATTTCCTTACCCCCTTTGCTTTAATTTTTGTTATCGTCACATTGAAGACAATGTTTCACTTAAGTATGGGGGAGTGAATATTGGCTTTGTTGAAAATTTTGTGATATTGGTGTTGCTGAAAACTTTGTGATGAATTGTGGTCTAATTTGAAATTTTTATGCTTAAAGTGATATTTTGTATAGCTTTGTTCTATGTTTTTTGTTAAGCATATTCAATTGATACTTGTTTTGTTGAATTAATATTTCCAAAATTATTGTGATTTGTGCTTGAATTATAAAGATTATTACTTTGTTCATAATTTTGGAAGATTACTTGATTCAAAGTGAGTGTTAATTGTTAAGCTTTCAATTTCCAAGTTTCCAAGCGAAATTAATTTGTTGTGAGTTCCAATTAAATACTAATTTCTCAACATTGTTCTTATCCATGTGAGCTTTTGAGCCAAAATTTTCATTTCATGCTCTAATTTTATTGTTGAGAGTTCTTACTAAGTGAGAATTTATTAGAACTTACTTTGGCATGCAATTGGAATCCACATTATTTATTGAAAATATGAAAGTGATGAGGGCAATTTAGGATTAACTCTTGGCCAAATAACTTACCTTGATATCCATTAGAAAGCCAAGTTGAGCCTTAATTACCTTTTCTTTGTTTTTATTTGAATTACCACAATTTTAAATCTTTTATAGCCAATTGTTACATTTTTCCTTGTTCTACCCTACAAGTGCATGCACTTGTGTTTTAATTTATTATTACAATTTGATTTGTGAAGTATTTTAAAGAACTTTTGAGTATTGCCAAGTGATTTAGTTTTTGAAAAAATAAAAAAATGGTGAAAAGGAAAAAAAATTGCACGATGCAAGTGAAAAGTGAATAAGTTCTAAGAACTTAAAGTTTCTGTATTGTTTAATTTGGCAAAAATGATGTCAAAGTTGTTGGAATTACTCAAAGATTTGAAGCTGTTAACACTTAATTTTTGACGCAGGAATACGGAAGCGGCTTGGAGGCCTATTGATGATCATTCATGTTTTAAATAGCATGAATTGAGTTGGAATTTTCTTTTTAGAGATTGCATTACTTCAATTTTAGTGTTTTCTAAGCTTTCATAACATGTTTTTCTCCAAAATCCGGTTTTGAGCGTAAACGATGCATTTTTCAGACGATTTTCATCATAACTTTTTCTACGAGTGTCCAAATGACTTGAAATTATGATGTTTGGTAGTTAAGGCCATTCCACACATTTTCTTAGTTTTAATTTTTTACAAAATCGGACGTTTAGAGGCCCAAAAGGGCCCAACGCCACTCTAAAGAGTGGAATTGGCCCCAACGCCACTCTTCCAAATGGAGTTAGGCCCAACACCACTCATGTGACTGGCGTTGGGCTCAATGCAGCAAAGAAGACTGGCGTTTGGCCTCCAACACCAATAGGTCATTTTAAGTTGTAGAAAGCCCGTTTTTGGGCTGTTTCGACCCTGAATGGCCCGTACGAGTCGTACGCTCATCCCAAAGCTCTGGAGGCTATTTTTGTCCAAAATATCCTTTGCTTTAGGCTCAAGTCCTTGAATTTCATTAGGAAACTGATTAAGGCAACCCTAGCATAAGTTTTAAGCTAAATCAGCTATAAATACTTGCCAAAAACTAGGTTTGAGGGAGAGGCAGACCTTGCATACGAATTTTAGGGCTTAGTTTATTATGCTAACACTCTAAAACACATTTATAGCTAAAAACACTTTACCTTACATTGGTTTTTTCATATTACAAACATAAAAAACTCTAAAAAGGTGTCATCACATTCAATAGGTGGTTTTTGAAGTTTCTAATCCATTAAAGAAACATTCCAAAATTTCCAATCACTAAAGAGCAATTAAAAAGTCACTCAAACCTGATCTAAGGGTTATCAACCGCTTTTAGCTGATTTCTTAAGAAGTAAGTCATCTTTTCTTTTGTCTTTTTAGTATTTTCATTATTTTCATGGTTTGCATGTCATGAATGCATTGTTTTACTTGTTTTATTGATGTATTCTTCTATCCTACATGATTAAATGATGTTTTTGCATGATTATGTTGATTGAATGCCATTAAATACAACGTTCATACATCAATAAATGTTAAAAATTGTTTCTTTTGCATATTTATATGCTCAGATCTGATATGTTTGATGTTATTTACAAGTTTTAATATATAAAAATCTTTTCTTTTTATGCTCTATTGTGTAAAAATCATTTCTTTTGCATAAAGGTTATTTGTTTTTTGTAAAAATCATGCTTTTTGGGTTTTTATGCATAAAAGTTGTATCTTTTTGTGTTTTAATTCATAAAGTTATCATCTTTGTATGTTTTCATGTATAAAGTTTGTTTCTTAGCATGTTAACATGTAAAGTTGTGATCTTTTAATGTTTTATGTGTAAAGCTTGCATCTTTTTGTGATTAAATGTTTTAAATGATGTTTCTACCTCAGATCTGCATTATAAATGTCATTCTAAAGTATGAACGTGTTTGTTTTTTTTTTTTTTTTGCATAAAGTTGTTATCTTTGGATGTTTTAATGAATAAAGTTTGTTTCTTTGCATATTAGCATGTGAAGTCATGTTGTTTTATTGTTCTAAGAATAAAGTTTGCACACTTTGCATGTTTTATGTTCAAAGATTGAATATTTTGATGTTTTGCATGTAAAGTTTGTATTTTTATGTATGTCATGATTAGATTTACGTTGCTTTGCCATGTTTCATGCATTTTTATGTGTTTTGATGTTTGTTCCATGAATTTTTGTCTCTCTTTGATCATTTTTAAGGGTTGGTAAACCCTGAAAATTGCATTTTCTATCAAATCATGCACACTACATGTTATCTAGCCACCAACGCCACAAGCAGGAGTGGCGTTGGGCCCAAACACCTGTGGGTAAGTGGCATTGGGCCCAAACACCAATCTCCTGAGTGGCATTGGACTCCGTTGTTGTTCCTTCTGTGCTATTCTGTTGGGATCACTTGCATGCAATAGTTTCACGTGGAATGCAGCGACGAGGTAAGCTTCTGAACTTTCTTTGGTAATTGTTTAGATGTGTTTTTGCAAGAAATTAAATAATTAATGTTTATTTGGTAATCATTTTAGGTCTAAAACGGTAGAAACCCTAGGTTGTGTTGTTGCGTTGGTGTGTTATATGTTCAATTCACTTTTGCATGTAAATTGACCCTAATAATGGTTGGTAATTATTAAAATTAACCCTTGTTTATTTTTAAAAACTAACTCTTGCATATTTGTATGTAAAAGGTAGGTTATAATTGTTATATGTGTTTTATTGCTTCGTTAGAAGGAATGAAGGTTAGTATAATACTAAGAATATTGGGTAAAGAATCACGCTATGGAATTCATAAGTCGGATCCATGAATCTCTGGGGTCAATGCACCTTTCATATTCTTAAGAGTAATCGGCGTGTACACCTTGTAAGACATTCCCGATGCTGGTTCGGGTGGCGACTACCACTTCCGCCCCGCAGCTGAACACATTGTGCCACAGTTGCTAGTCATGGCTCAAGCTCTGAAGCAAAACCTCCTTGTCTACAGTTTATCAACTCCACTAGGGATCTTTGATAGACAGACGTATAATTCAAGTGATTACCAACACTCATTTTATTATACTAAATTCTAATTCCTTTGCATTCATTCTTGCATTATAACACCCTACTTCGTAGGTACCATTGGTCAAGTCGCCTATGATTTACAAGAGTTCTTCATAGGGGGTGAAATCAATGACTACCTGACAACTCCCGCAAGTGTACGGAATAGCTGTAGTATATACTCAGAGTAAGGGGTCGAATCCACAGGGACAAACATGGAAATCTTTCAATTATGGGCACAATTAATAAGAAAGTAAAACGAAAACCCTTGAGTTTATTTTGAATCAATTAAAACTAATTCAACAAGGAATTAAAAATAATTGAATAAATGCAATAACAAAAGAAATTAAGATTAAGAAACAACCAATAAAACAAGCACTAGAGTTCCGGGTTTCATCTAGAAGGAGCAATCAATTAACAATGTAAATCCATTTAACAAGAACTTTGAAAAGTATTTTAATCCTTCATCGAGGTAGAAAAACATATTTGAATCAATCAACTATGCTAATCCATCAATGCACACTGATTAACATCCAAATCCATTAAGCAATCCTCCAAATCAAGTTTACATTAATCGCCGTGTCCGTATTAACATCTAAACAAACTCAATTTCCAATTCTAGGTTATAACAATCCATCGATTCAATTATAAACCCTAACAAACATAGATCTAGGTGGCCAATCAAGATTAATGTTAATTAAGCACTTGAAAATTGAATTAAGTGAATGAAACAATGAAAAACTATATTAACAATAGAAATCC
>CANYLF011499685.1:0-11252 GCA_948193215.1 Bocquillonia castaneifolia | reverse complement strand
CTAATAACATTTTTAAAGCTTAAACGTATAAACTAGACGCTTATCATGCGTTTTTCGGGATTTCCATATACTGCGTTTTAACTTTCAGGATTTTTAATTTAAAATCTACGCATCATTTGTCAATCTAATTTTTATAAAAGTTGTTCAAAATAATTTATAGTATTTTTTAAAATATTTCAGGACCCGTCCAGAGTGGGGCCTACCGGAGCACCATCCACGGTGGCCATGAAATTTTCCGGCCACCGCGGGAGGTGGCGGATTGCCTCCAAACTTTCCAGATCTATAGATCAGGTTGCAAGGATTATGAAAAACACCTCAGATCATCCAAAGAAGCTTCAGATCGCCTGAAATGAGCCTCCGAAGCTGACGGCATCGGTGAACTCGGCCCTCTCCGATCAGCCACTTTCGGTCATCCTCAACACATCGGACCATCACCAATCAACTCCCCTTCAGCTGATCTACAAGTCTGCAAGGTCAGATGAGGCAAAGAATCGCCGGAGCATGGAGATCCGATGAGACCAACGGTGGTGCAATCTTCAGGGACTGCCTGCATTCTCCATAAGCAACAGTAACTGGTGAATCTTATACCAAAACATAGAGGACCTCACGAGCTTCGATTTGACTACTCACTCGTCCAAAACGGAGGTCGGATGTAGAAGATATGAACCGGAGAAGATGACCGGATCACTGTAGCAATCGAGAGGATTTTCGGGGATCTCAGCAGACATTTTTTGAAGTTTCTAATCTGATGGTTTAGTCCAGCAGCAGGTATATGTATATTAACTAAATTTTTTAGTTTACAAATAGGTCCTTTTCCTCAATTACGTTTTATCCTGAAATAGCTCAATATAATATTTTAACACTTTCATGTAGAAAATTAGATCAAAATGACATCCTGAACTATTACTTTGAATTTTTGAAGATTAAATTCAATTAATTCAATTATCGGATAATTAATCCATTTCGGGAAGTAATTATATTTCGGGCTAACATTTACTTGATTACGAGTTAATATACGTTAATCTGGTATGTAAAATCATGGGTATTACATACTCCCCCCCTTAAAAAGAAATTCGTCCTCGAATTTAGAAACATATCTTATTGTAGGAACAAGTGTGGATATCGCTCTCTCATGTCCTGTTCCAACTCCCAGGTACGATCCTTAACAAAATGATTTCTTCACATCACTTTTACCATTGGGATTGTCTTGGAGCATAACTGTCTCACCTGCTGATCAATGATAGCAACGGAATACTCATCATACTTCAGATTCTTTCCAATCTCGATATCATCTATCTGAATCGCATGGGAAGGATCTGGAATGTATTTCCTTAATATAGACACATGAAAAACTGGATGAATCCTGAATAACTCAGGTGGAAAAGTCAATCTGTAAGCCACCTCACCAACTCTAGCCTCAATCTGATACGGACCAATATATCTCGATGCCAGCTTGCCTTTCTTCCCAAATCTCATCACACCCTTCATGGGTGACACCTTTAGGAATACCCAATCTCCGACCTCGAAAGAAACATTCTTCCTATTCGGGTCTGCATAGCTCTTTTGTCTACTAAAGGCAGTCTTAAACCTCTGATGTATCAGAGGAACTCTTTTTGAAGTAATATGAACCAATACAGGTCTAGTAAGCTATTTCTCACCAGTATCCCAACACAATGGGGTTCTACATTTTCTCCATACAATGCCACAAATAGTGCCATGTCAATACTCGCATGATAGCTATTATTATAAGTAAACTCCATCAATGGAATATTCAGATCCCAATACCCACCAAAATCCATGGCACACATTCGTAACATATCCTCCAGCGTCTGTATAGTCCTCTCTGACTGTCCATCCGGCTGTGGATGAAAAACTATACTGAAATTCAATCTGGTTCCCAAGGCTGCCTGTAATTCTCTCTAAAATATCGAGGTAAAACTGGAACCTCTATTTGAAATAATCGACTCTAGAACTCCGTGTAACTATACTATCTCATAAATATACAACTCTGCTAACTTCTACATATTATAGGTCTTCTTCACGGGTATAAAGTGAGCCGATTTGGTCAATCGATCAACAATCACCAAAATCAAGTCATATCCACTCTAAGTGCGAGGCAATCTAGTCACAAAATCTATGGTTATCATGTCCCACTTCCATTCAAGAATGGGTAGTGACTATAGTAACCCATAAGGTCTCTAATACCATATTCAGATATTGTCAGTGCTTTCCGATACTCATAGAATACATTAAGATATCATCAATAAATACTACTTTTAAACTGTTCCAGAAAGAATCTAAATACTTTGTTCATTATGCCAATAAGTACTACTAAATCATTAGCTAACCTTAAAGGTATAGCCCAAAACTCATAATGAACAACTTGATTCAGAATGTTGTCTTAAAAACATTTACCTCACTAATTCTTAATTGATGATAACTCGATCTTAACTTAATCTTAGAAGAGCATTCTACACATTGCAATTTGTTGTTGTCTTGTTTAATCCTCCGTAATCAATGCAAAGTTGAAGTACGCTATTCTACTTCCCTTCACAATAATTATTTGATACTTAAAGTAGAATTTACATTCTGAAGTATTACACTCACTTATTACTTAAAAATTTTAGTCTTGTCATCATCAACAATACATGAAGACTATTCTTTTCAGAATTCATAATCCGAATTAGCATATTGCTAAGATAATTATTTCCCTTCGAGAGTCACTTCGAACTCCCTTACGTCCATCAATTTTAAACCCGTCAATCGTGCCATTCTAAGTCACCATAAATCCATAAAATGAAAACGGTATCAATGGTCAAGGCCTAAATCAACAGAATAACAGTTGACAAAGGATCGCCACTCTAAATCCTCGACTCATCATTATGTATAAACCAGTCAAAACTTTCAAACACTGAATTTACCGTATAACATGTTCGTCACTTTACTAATGTAGCATGAAATCGAATCTTTAAACTATTGAAGTATTTCACAGCTTTACGTCTCTTGTATAACGTGGAACATCGTAGCTCTTCACTTACATCTTTGTGTCTAGAGGACTCTACACTATTTAGGTTTTACTAAATTTCAATATTATAAATAACATTTGAAAATAAAACATTGTTTAAAATCTATAAACTTTCTTTTACATCGGACTCTCAATACTATGTCTAGAGGTGGTCGACCGTATACATTTTAGATGCAACAGCTAATGCAACTTGCAATGCAATGAGTAATGCAATTCATGATGTATGATCATGCATATGATTTCATGCCTTTATATGCACCTATCTGTGTTAACTTACTTCCACTGGACATGGATATCAAGTCCTAAATAAAATCTTATATCAATAAAATAATAATAATTCCCTTCATAGGTGTAAGTCCTCACAGATTTCACAACTCCCCCCTTGCAGTTTAATAACGGCTGTCATACCATTGTTTGTTAATAATTTCTTTTCAGCATAAGCTCCAATGTAATTACCAGTTATAATTCTTACTATAATTGTCATTAACTCCTTACCCATCACTAAGACTGAACAGAATAAAATAAATAAATAAAAAAAATCATATCTAACTCTAGGGACTCACTCAATGGAGAAGCAATAGATAATGAAACTCTCAACTGAGAAGGTTACTAACCTATTTTGCAAGAAAACACAGGTAAAACAAAAGAATGGGTAACGTCCAGGTCTAACAAAACTTTAACATCAAAATAACAGACAGAAAGATTACCTGCAACCACTGCATCAGAAGCCTAGGCATCTTGAGGAGTCAAAGTGAACACTCTAGCCTGTCCTCCACCTCCCTGCTTTGAAGCAGAAGGCTGCTGGTCATAACCTCTACCACCGGTCCTACCACCCTGACCTCGGCCGCCAATACCACGACCTTGCTGTCCGCCAAAAGAAGAGGAACTATCCTGTTGTCCTCTTACAAAACTGGATCCCTGTTGTGACCCTGCAGGTGTAGGAAACCTAGGTTGAACTGGAAATGGTGGCTGCTTAACACTGCCTGAGGATTGCTGAGGATAATATACCTGAACTCCAGATATAGGGCATGATCTAGCCAAATGTCCGAACTGACCACATCTGAAGCATGCACTTAGAGAAATGTAACATGGGCCCTGATGTATTCTACCGCATCTTTGACAATCACTAGGACCCGAACTAGCAATGTTGTATCCAAAACTCTGACCGTTGCTATTATCTTCCTAACGTTGTCCAAATGCTCTTTTAGAGGCCTTATGTCGCCTTCCTTTCTTATGTCCCCTCACTCCTCTGTGAAATAACCGTACCTTTCTATCTTCCTGGTAATCCATATCTGGCTGAGGAAGATAAGGTACTGGCTGTCATTGTGTACCAGCGTCGCTAGACTCCCCAGCTCTACCACTCCTGGAAGGTCCAATCGAAGAAATGTTATCTCCTCCCCTCTAGGACATCTCTATTCTAGTAGCAGCATCAATAATGTCAGGGAACCTGCTTCCCAAAGTAGTGTGTAGGGACTCATATCCTGGTCCTAACCCGACTATGTACTGATACTTCCATTGCCTTTCATCAGCTACCACTTTAGGAGCAAACTTGCTCAACCTGTTAAACTCAGTAGTATATTCAGTCACTGACCGGTGTGCTTTAGCCAAAGTTATGAACTGGCTCCTCAACTGTTGCTTAGTAGTAAATGGTAGAAAACGTTCCTCGAACAATGGTTTAAACTGTTCCCAGGTCATAGGCAATAGCGGCCTAATCCTTACACGGAACCATTCACTAGCATCTCTAGTCATGGACATTTCTGCCATTAAAACCTTCTGTGCATCTGTATGGGTAATAGTATTGGCTTTCTTCTCCACCTCATACAGAAAATCCACTGCCTCAGTTATGTCTCTACCATCAAATTCCACTGGTTTAGACCTGGCATAATCAAAAAGAGCCCGAGAAGTATCCTGGCCCCACTATTATTGCTGTCGTTATGGTTGTTGTTGTTGTCACCTCCATTGAGCCATAAGGACAAATGCCTGATTAAGGAGCACATTTTGAGTTCAATTTTCTTCCATGAATCGCTCCCAGTCAGGAATTCGACCTTCTGGAGGTTTTGGAGCCTCTAGATTTTTTGGAAACTCAGGATGTTTCAAAGCCTCTGAAACTTCATCTAGTGGTGGTGTCTGTCATCTTCGTTCACCACCAACTCTAGCTTTGTTCTTTTTAGGCCTGCCCCTAAGTCTGGGCTGTCGGCCTGATCTTCCTGCTCTACTCTATCTTCTCCTTGTCTAGGTACTATCTACTGGACCTGCTGCTCAATTTGAACTTCTCCTTGTCCAGAAACCTCATTTTGGACCTCTACATTAATATCTCTAGCAGCCATACTAAAAAGATAGAAGTAATAAATTTATCAACGCAAAAACTGAAAACAAGGAGCAACATGTAAAGACGAGACATGATCCTAATATGGCAGTGACAGAAACTACTAAGTCCTAGGTCAAACATATCGAAACCTAGGCTCTGATACCAACTTTGTCACGACCCATTCCCGGGATTATGACTGGCGCTAGGGAACGGGTAAGCGATATGCCACCGGAACCCGTAGCAAGTCTATATACTGAACTTTCTCATCATAACCAGAAATCAAACCTCTCATAGCATATATATAATAATTATAAGGCTGAATAATCCCCTAATATCTTTAGGTTGGGAATTTTCCAAATATGCAAACAAGAATATAAAATTTTATCATCATTAGTTGTCACCGGTAACACACTGAGGTGACTATAATCATATACAAACGTATCACACAAACTATCACACCATACCAGACATCCGAACAATTCTATCACTGCAACTCTAGAGTATAAATATAGTAATACTCATGAACAGGATCAATACATAGCAGTAACTCGCGCAGAATGAATGCGAGTCTCTACGGAACCACAAGAAAAGGACAAGTCTGTACTCCTGTAAAAAAAATGGTTGAGGGGAGTCAGACCTCACTGAGTAAGTTATATCAAGTCTATTTTAAATAATCACTATGCATGCAAAAATATTCTTTCTCATAATAATAATACATATCAAAATCACATAATAAGGGGGAAGGAAAGAAAGCAGAACACTTAAACCCAAGTTCCCATCTAAAGCCTATCATTTCGGGGCACTTATTCCAATAGACTAGACCACATCCAAATTTATACACATATCCTTATCACTTCCATTACTTATCCAATAAATACCAATGCCACGAGAGCCTTTAGGCATCACAACTGGGGCCATCCTAGTTCTGAAAAGGCCTCAGTCTAATTCTCTTAACCAAGCAGGTTACCAGTGCCACGAGAGCCCTTTGGCATCATAACCAAGGCCGTCCTGATACCGTTTACGTATGCGCCGAGAGCCTTTGGCATCCCGACCGGGGTCGTGTGCTCCGGAAAGCCTTTGGCATCCGACCGGGCTAGCACACACATTCATATCACATCACATTTATTATACCATTACATACCTGATTTCCCGATTAATATCATGCAATAAAAATATAATGAATGCATGCAATTAAATAAAATAAAAATGATATAACTCACAGAACTGTCGGTCACACAACGTCCTACTGTTCCGGAGCAGGATCGCTACCAATACTGATGATCTATAGAAAATAATATAATAATTTATCAGAAATAATACAAAAATATCCTAAAATCAGATTTAGAATCCTATTATGACATCGAAAATCTAATTCTAACTCCGACACGATTATCGAGATAATTCTACCGAAATTTCGGCAGCATCTCCCCTATAATACGGATATCTCTCCACCGAAGTGGAGCCCGTATCTGTAAGACAATGCACTTCTAAAATCAACATCACATACCCAGAAATTACCCCGGATTTACCATCACAATATCACAACAAAACATATAACATTATCTATACATAATTTTATTGAAATTATTACATCATTTAATATATCAAATTATATTCATTTAAAATCCACCAACATCAATTATAAATATATTTATTAGTCCGATAATTATACCGTCTTAATTCGTCTTATAATTCAATTAATTAATTAACTGGCCTAATTAATCCGAATTAATCCCAATTTAATTCCAAAATTATTTATATAACATCATAATAACATTTTTAAAGCCTAAACGTATAAACTAGATGCTTATCACGCGTTTCCGGGATTTCCAAATACTGCGTTTTAACTTCCGGGATTTTTAATTTAAAATCTACACATCATTTGTCAATCCAGCTTTTATAAAAATTGTCTGAAATAATTTATAGTATTTTTTTAAAATATTTTGGGACCTGTCCGAAGTGGGGCCTACCAGACCACCATCCACGGTGGCCGTGAAATTTTTCGGCTATCGCCGGAGGTGGTGGATTACCTCCAAACATTTTGGATCTGTAGATCAGGTTGCAATGAGTATGAAAATCACCTCGGATCATCCAAAGAAGCTTCGGATCGCCAGAAATGAGCCTCCGAAACTGACGGTGCCAGCGAACTCGGCCCTCTCCGATCAGCCACTTCCAGTCGTCCTCAACGCGTCATACCACCACCAATCAACTCCCCTTCAGCCGATATACAAGTTTGCAAGGTCAGATGAGGCAAAGAATGGCCAGAGCATGGATATCCGACGAGACCGATGGCGGCGCAATCTTCAGGGACTGACTGCGTTCTCCACAGGCAACGGCAGCTGGTGAATCTTATACCAAAACGTAGAGGACTTCATGAGCTTCGATTTGACTACTCTCTCATCCAAAACAGAGGTCAGATGTAGAAGATATGAACTGGAGAAGATGACCGGATCACTATAGCAATCGAGAGGATTTTCAGGGATCTCAGCAGACATTTTTTAAAGTTTCTGATCTGACAATTTAGTCCAGCAGCAGGTATATGTATATTAACTGAAGTTTTTAGTTTACAAATAGGTCCTTTTCCTCAATTACTTTTTATCCCAAACTCGGATTGAGCTCAAATTTTAACCATAGCTCAATATAATATTTTAACACTTTCATGTAGAAAATTAGATCAAAATGACATCCCGAACTATTATTTTGAATTTTTGAAGATTAAATTCAATTAATTCAATTATCGGATAATTAATCCAATTCGGGAAGTTAATTATGTTCCAGGCTAACATTTACTTGATTACGAGTTAATATACATTAATCTGGTAAGTAAAATCACGGGTATTATAATTTTTTAAACAAACAAACACAAAATTAATCAACAATGAATTAATAAAAACAAAAACAATCCGCAACAAAGATATCACGTCCACAATATGAAACTTAACAAAAGAAAAACAAGATTAAACACACAAAAATAAATTAAAAACAACAAAAAAAATGGCAAACAAAAACAATGTAATTGAAAAATAATTAATTCCATTGTCCCCAGCAACGGCGCCAAAAACATGATAGGCTCCAGCAAGTGCACGGGGTCTATCGTAGTAATAAACTCAGAGTACAAGGTCGAATCCACAAGGATAAATGTTTTAACTACTTTTCGATTAAGTTTAACACAAAAACAATTAAAGTAAAACAAATAACTTTGATTTGATTTTGAAAACTAAATTAACAAGAAACTAAATGCAAATAAGTAGATTAACAACTAAAAGGCAATTTAAATCATAAATAAACACAATAAAACAAGAACTAGAGTTCAGCATTTCATCTAGAGGGGAAGCTTAATTATCACTTAAAATTCATTTAAGCAAGAATTTACGAAAATATTTTAATCCTTTCCCAAGGAGGAAAAAAGTATTCAATTGAACCAGCTATGCTGCTCTTTCGATGAACACCTATTAAAAACAATCGTACCCATTAAGTAAAATCTTTAAATCAAGTTTAGGTTAATTGTTGTTTCCGTATTAACATCTAAACAAGTTCAATTTCCAAATCCGGTTTATTTCAACCCATCCATTGAATGATAAACATGACAAACATACATCTAGGTGATCAACCAAGAAATATGTGCATTAAGCTCTTCGAAATCAATTTAAATGAAGAAAATAAGAAAAACTATATTAAAATAGTTAATCAAAACATTAATTATCAAATTACCCCCTACTAGAATGCATCCATCCCTCCAGTAGGAGAATTAGTTCCAAAACATAATAAAAACAAACACACAAACAATAATAACAACCATAAACATAATTAAAAGACAGATAGATTCAAGGAAAGGAAACTTAGTCTTGAAAAGATGAAAATCAATCTTCTTCAATTCCATGCAAACTACTCTTGAATCCTTGAACAATGGTGTTTTTCTAAGTGTTTTTAATGTTTTCTAAGTGAAATAAAGCAAACCAAAGTTGTGGCTAAGAGTTGTGAGGGTTGTATAAATAATGTTTCTCCAAAAAAACCCTAAAAATCATTAAAAGTCGGCCAAACAGCATTTTTTCCCTTCCAAACCGGACCAAGGGGTCTGCTTCAATCTTGATTCGGTCTTGGTCCGGTTTAGTACTGTTTCTCTTGGGTAAACCTTTCCAATTTTTGCCTCCAGCGATCCTGCAGATGGCCTAACTTGCAAAGGGCATATATTTATCGTTTGAACTCGAAATTGAGAAATTCTTGAGCCTAAACTCAAGTTCAAGAAGTCTACTTTAATTTCTATGTGTTGAGAGTTCTCTAATTAGATCATATTAATGTCCAAAATGCCCTTAACATTTCAGTGCTACATTTGAGACAGCTTTCAGAGTACTTCCCGGAGTTTAGCTTGTATCTCCTTCGTTCTAGCACCAATTGATCTGATTCTTTTTGAAAATGAAGTAAATTCAATGCACTTATGATCTGGAGCTTTTCAACTCAAAACTCTTTCCACATCAAGTGCTCCAAGCTCCCAAAATTGTCCGATTTGCAAAACCGCAAACTATCTCCTTTAAGCTTTAAATCTCAAATGTCGTCTTTAGCTTATAAACCTTCAAAGCACCATACCTACAATGATTTCACACCAAAACAAGTATAAATAACCTTTGAAAACATAATAACCATGAAAAAATTAGATTGACTCTTGTATGTTAGCTCCTTTAAGCTTTAAATCTCAAATGTTGTCTTTAGCTTATAAACCTTCAAAGCACCATACCTACAATGATTTCACACCCAAACAACTATAAATCACCTTTGAAAACATAATAACCATGAAAAATTAGATTGCCACTTGTATGATGTAAAGACAAGGGAATTATACGATTTATGCTCTAAATGAACTCAAATTCCCCTAATATTGTAAATTAACAATAAATAAATAATTAAATGCTAAAACCACTCAAATGTGTAAGGAATTGAATTAAAAACCACTAAAACATATAGAATAAAACTCGGTTATCAAATTTCCCCGCACTTTAGCTTTTGCTTGTCCTCGAGCAAATACAATCAACACTTAAAATCATTGAATCCATGCATACTTCCATTTTAAAAAAATCATTACCCATTTTCAACCAATTCTTAAAGAAATTGAAAGAAAAGCAAAGATATTGGAACAACTTCCTAAACACATTCCCCCCACACTTGAGCTTTTGCTTGTCCTCAAGCAAACTAAATCAAAACTTATAATCATTGAATTAAGCTCAAAACTATTATAAAAATAAGCTTGCATTATGATAACAATTACGTCATCCAAAATAATTGCAAATAACTCAAATCAAAGGTAATGTTAAAAATCAGGCTTTCTAAAACCAAATCCAAGTGAAACCAATTAATTTGCAATTTCAATTCAACACCTTAAAACCAACACCCTTACAAAATCTCATAATAACTCTCTAGTGTTTAGGGGTAAAAGTGTTTACACTCAACAAGCATTGCAAGAAAGAACTTCAAGCATAAGCTTGCCCCTTAATCAAGAGTCCTCCACTAAAATTATTGAAATTATGAATCAAAGGGTCTTCAATTGCTTGTAATGTGGGTGAGGAAAGGTAGGATTTAGAAAAGAATAGGAATCTAGGCTAGAAGTGCATTTAACTCAAATATATAATTTGTGAAGTAAAAAAAATTCATTTCGAAAACATGTGTAATTCCAAATATATAACTTTCAAATCCTTTATTGCCAAAACATTCTTGTGCTCACTTTCCACTTCAAGTTCTTTTAAACTTAGCTTTTCAAATCAAATCTTTTCATTCTTTTTTTAATTTTTCTTTTTTTTTTCACTCGAGCTCATTTAAGACATTTCAACACCTTTGGCACTTAACTTCATGAAATACTCAAATCAAAGTCAACTTCACAAATTAAATTAAGAACACAAGAGTTACAATAAATGCACTTAAGGGTTTGAA
>CANYLF011499272.1:0-10228 GCA_948193215.1 Bocquillonia castaneifolia | reverse complement strand
TCTGCAAAATATGATATCTATAATGATTTAATTTTGATTATATCTAAGTTGCAAAACACAAAGTATTAGAGTGGCTAAGGAATAATACAAATTCATCAAAAAAATTCCAAGAAAATGAAAGAAAAGTACCGTACCTGTAAGTTGAAGGATGCAGTCTTTTGGAAATTTGAACTTGTTGATCAGCAAATCTCTCATCCTCTTAACATCATCAATAGTTCCCTTCAACTTATACTTGCTCTTGTCATAACTCACTCCGCAGAGAACTGCTCGCTTTCTTGGTACATCACAGTTTCTTGGTGCATCAGGAATCTCCGAAATTTTTCTGCCAAACCTGGCGTTGAGGTCTCTAACATGGAAAACGCGGCTCGGTTGATCGTTGCCTGGAACTGAAATAACTTGTTTACATAACAGGCATAGAACTGTTCTTAAATTAGTTGGTGCCCATGTATGATGGTGACAGGAATTGCATTTTACTATTCTAGTTTCTATCATGAGGATAAATATAATTCCAAGCGATCAGGATGCAGCAATTTGAGAGTAGAAAATGGATTTTGACAGGGGACACTTTAATGGAACATAATGAAGAAGATTATAAGAATAAATGCAAAGAATGTTGGAAATGATTTACTATCATCAGGATACCGATCTTTAGCAATTAGTTTGTCGGTGCTAATAATAGAGCTTGAAATTAACATAAGATCACAACGTTTTAAATATCAAGTTTCATAGCATCTAATAACATTATTGCAGTCAAAGTATAAAGCTCATTTGGATGTCAGAGGTTCATTGCACCAAATAAAGAAGGAAGTTTTAATTAATTTATGCATCAAAATTTGAGTGAAGATAATATTTAAGATTCTAGTGCGACCAACTTCTTTTAACTATTTTATTGTTTGATTGAGAGACTTGTTTGAACTTTAATCCTTTTTCCGTTGACCACTTGACCTAAGTTTTGCACTCTCATACTGAGAATTTATGCTTAAATAATTTTTGGTAAGGTATTTTAAAGGCGTAATGGTTACAAAAAAATCCAAACTTTTCTTTTAAAAAAATCCCAATTTCTTCATTTATTTGCAATTATAACCAAAACTTTTAATTTTGATAAGAAAAATTCTAACTTTTACACCTTGTTGCAATTCTATCCAAATTACTAAGACTACTATAAAATAGTATGTACTTAACAATATCAAATAAATTATAATTAAACACTACCCATGAATTATTCAAAGCAATTAATTTATTAATTTCATATAATCTTGAATCGATTTGAACAAATAGATATAATTGCATCAGCATGTAAAGGTTGGGATTTTTCTGGCTAAATTAAAAGGTTTGGTTATAATTGCAAGTAAATGAAAAGGTTTGGGCCTATTTTAAAATCATATTTTAGTCAATTAATACTGAAACAATTGTTAATAAAAGTAGAACTCAACTATATATATATATATATATATATATATATAGGCAAAAGGTCCAAATAAGCCCCTCAAGTATCTGTCAGAAAACAAAAAAGCCTTTGATTTTTTTTTTGTTATTCAAGCCCTTAAATTTTCAATAATGATCAATTGAACCTCTAAATGTAAACACCAGTAGTGAAAACTCGTTATTTTACTCAAATGGAGAGTATTAAAAGTGATTTCAAAGGCATGATCACTAAATATAAATTTAAAAAAATATAAATATTTTTTTTATCAAAAATTAAATTTTTCATAAAATTTTTGTTCCTTATTTCATTGAAAATCTCTTTCTAACAGCTTCGATTTTCACCAAAAAAAAAAAAAAACCATCTTTATATGTTCTTTTAAGTTTTAATATTTATATCTGTATTTTTTTTCCCTTTATATTTATATTTTTAACTTGTATTTAGTTAATTATACATTTAATTTGAAGTAAATGAACCAATTTATAAAGTTTAAGGGCTTGAAATGAACCAATTTTTAAAGTCCAAGAGTTTAAATGATCTGATTTTTAAAATTTAAGGGTTTAAATAAAAAATAATAATTAAAGGGCCCATTTGCTCTATAATTTCTAGTGAGGTAGAAAGCTTCATGGGAATTTGTCATCATTTTTTGAACAGATAGACTTCATTTCTCTATCATGTCCTTGTCAATTTCTTTTTCCCCTCAATATTTCCAACCCTGTTCAATTTATGCTACCCTTTATTCCACTGTACCCTAATGCAAGAAGAATCAAATCCTTTACCTACCAATATTAGTGGAAGATGACAGACCAGCTGAATTGATTTATAAAAGGATTGTGATGCCGGCTAAATTTGATTCTCCTTCATCTTTAAGATAAAATTTGGACGACCGAATGACAATTATCCAACAGAATCAATTTTTCAACCATAAAATTAATATCACTATTCTTCAACAGTTCAAAGCTACTGCTTCAAACAACAGATGTTGCACAAGGAGCAGCATACTCCATGTTTATCCAAAATGACTCGGCTTCGAATTTAAAATATACTCCAATAATGGCCTCTAAGGGATTTAAAGAAAAAAAAAAGATGCATAAGAATAATCCCTAACATATAATCCCCATTTTCAGAAGCAATCTCACAAACACAGGAAATTAGTTCAATAATTACTTCACCTAAATTTTAATACACTTGCATTTGCAGACAACAGATTATAGTACATCACTTTATACATCCCACCGGTCTTCATTTTCAGTCTTCAAGGGAAAACGGACAGATACAAGGAGGAAAATAAACATAAACACCTAATAGGTAACTATTATGAGGTAGCCTAAGCACTTGTATACAAATATACAAAAATAGAAATACAGTGACCGACCTTGCAGCGGATTTTGAGTGCTCCACCTTGGCCAATTCATATACCATTCCTCCAGCATCTGTTACCAGGACAAGAGATGAATGAGTCAGCACCAGTACTTATGTCAGCAGCTTATCAGCAAACAACAGGAGTGCCAAAAGCCGATTCCTATGACCAGACTAACCGTAATCAATTTAAGAAATTACTGATAGCTTTCAAGATGGCATGAACAGGGTTAGATTAAAATTCAGAAAAGTCTCAGTTTGTCAGATTATACAGCACTCGCAGCATTGGCATTGTAAAAGACATCAAAATACAAGATGCAATTTAAGTTCTTCAAAGTTTTGACTTTTAGGTAGTTAGCATACAATTGAAACTCAAGATTCTTCATGTTTTGTTTGGAATATCTGCGATTACGAAAGCCAGCTTGAACCCCAACTGAATAGGGTATGAAAAATTAATTTCATTCAAGCTGTCTTCAGATATATCAACCACCACATGGGTAATGACGATCATGGATTTGATGATCCAATGAAAAACAGTAACTCATGTGGTAAATGCACAATATGTTAGTCAAAAGTGAAACAAGTGTAACTTCCAAAAAGGCATATCACCTACAAGCATGTCATATACTACAGAAATTTTTCAATTAGCTTGTCCTGATAGAGGTTCTAGTAACAGAAAACTCATTGAAAATGAACCCCAAAAAAAATCATACTAGCCAGCAGATCAGAGATGCACATATAAAATTTAAAAAAAAATCTAATAGCTGAGAATACAGTACATTCTCATACTTAAGATTGTCGCTATACTGCTATAGAAACTATGACGACCCCAAGGGTCGCATATCAAAAGATAATAACGAGGTTTCTTGTAATCTTATAACATATTACATCTGTCATATTATGCATCAGAATTTCAGAATCACTTGTGCTTGCACATTCCTAACAGCACCAAGTTCATACACACAAGACATACTATTAATATTCCTCATGGATATTTAAAACAAAAAAAAACAAAGAAAAAAGGAAGTGGTAAATGCTTTTAAATCGTTTGTTCCAAAAAAAATTTTGAAATTACCCCGCACCTAAAAGTTTCATGAGCAGTCACCATCCAACACATTTAGTTGCCCGGAAATTCTTGACTTGCAGGTGGGACACATATAACCAACTGAACCTGACTGCATTTCAGTCTCAACAGCCTCAAGGGTGAATTCTACTCCACACCATACACAAACGGTAAGCTGTTGTCCACCAGCTGCATCTATAACAACCCCTGATTCAAACTGAAATGAGGTGCCATATGATCCTTCCATCTCAGCATATTTTTCCAAATTTATTGGCACTTCCGGCATAGAGATAGACTCTTGCCCAGTCCCAAAACTAAATTTTAGCTGTTCAATGTCCTCCAACCTCAACTCCTCAAATCCTGATATCCGGTCATGCCTCTGGTCCATTGAACTAAATTGATTTTCTACCTGTCAATAAAAGATAAAATAGAATATGATAATCAACTCACCAGTATAAGAATACAAATAACAATTTCATCAAAATATTTGCACAAAAAGTAAGTACCCACACCCATACAACCAGCAACGTAAACAAGTGAGAGTAAATATTTTTACCATTAATCATTTGATTGCATAACTTAAATTGCAGTATCAACCTATGTCATACAATATAATTTAACATGTGAACTGGCACCCTGGCTTCAGTGCCAATCTGGAAATCCGCATTTCTAAAGATGCAGAATTCGACCTCTAGACCCCATTCCCCATCTAAACAAGAATTCTTTAAGATAAAAGCTTTGACCTACTATGGTCTTAAAACTAACAATTTCATTCATTACCAATGAAATGATTTCAGTGTCTAGCATCCACATTCACTTCATTTGTTGGCTAATCACTAATGACAAAGTTTTCATAGTAAACAAATAATGAGAATATTCCAAAAGCAATCCACATCAAGATAATGATGATGATGACAATAATAATCATAATAAGAACAACAATGATAACAATTATTATCAGAACAATCACAATAACAATAATAAGAATAAGAAAAATGATGATGATGAAGATGATGATGGTGATGGTGATGGTGATCCTAGTATTTTCTGCCCACCAATGTTTGATCCTGTATCAGAAGTCATAGGATCTATTACCTTCCCCAATTAGCTGGTACTGCCAACATGTATTATAATTTAAAACTAATTAATTCACTTGAATTTTGAGAAAAATAGTAGTGGTTCCATAGCATCAAGTATATCAATATTTTGAAACATAAGTGGACTTCTGGACCCTCCAAGTCACCTACATTCCCATTCTTTCTTGTTAAATCATCCAACCATCCAAACCAAAAAGATCAATGAGAATTCAATATCATGTTAAAGGTTTCAAAACTTCTTGTGAACTAGAGAGTAACAAAAAGAAATGACAACGCCATGAATACCTTGTCCAAGCTCACTTTGGGTGCTGAAATACCATGAGATGATTGTGACAGAGAAACGTGAGATTCTTGAATGCTATGCTGCAGTTCGTCTTCTGTCAAGAATTGTTGTTGTCCAGTCTCTTGTACAATGCTGTCATCTGCTAGACCATTATTGCTCCCAAAGCTTAATTCTATCTCAATACTCCCTGCTTTATCTACTTCATCAATCTTAATGTCTGCATCAACCAAATGCATGGGACTATCAGCGCTACAAACATTCTGATTGCTCATTGGAGCAAAGAAATGGGATTTAGAACCATTATCCTGCTCAATGGCAGAATTGTCAGTTCCATCAGTTCCACCAAGATCTTTAACTATACTACCTTGTTGCTCTTTAACAGATGAATCAATCATAACATCTACAAAATTGCTAACACCATCAATCTTCTCTGTCCTATCGTCAATAATCATACGGTCAGTTTTTTGCTGATGTAACTCCGCTTCCTGAGATTCATCATTCATACCATTTTCTGTATCTGGTTCACTCTGAATAGAATCTGATTTCAGCTCATGATCAGAAACTGAACCCAGAAGTTCTTGATTAGGAGCCACATTCTGTTTATCAGAATTAAATCCACCAACGGCTTCACCATTAGGATCAGAAGATGTTTCCCGAATGGAGTTCTGAGCTATTTCAATCAAAGCATCCATTTTAGAGATCCGCGTAGGCAATTTATCTTTGGGTGGAGATTCACTTCTCTTTTCCAAGGCCATCCTGCTACCAGGTGACTCTTCAATCCCCCTCACAAAATTCCTCACATGTATCCCTACATGACCATTATACCGACGCCTTTCATGAAATACCTTATGGCAGAACTGGCATTCATATTTTCCATCTTTAACAATAACACCGTCACCAACAGAAGAACCCAGTCTATATCTCCTTGTGGTCCTCTGGTGAAATGACAAAAGGTGCTGCAAATATGTGTCCTTTTCATCAAATGTCATGTTGCATTTGTGGCATTCAAAAAGGTCTTGTATTTGAACCTCTTCCAACTCCAAATTCTCAATTCCCAGCAAGACAACTGCCTTCTCATGCTCACTAGATTGCCTCTGATCTTCATCCTTCCCAGAAGTTCCTGCACGCTGCCAGATACATAGTAAGACTTGATGAAATTGTTAACCTTGAACAATTCACAATGCTAGTCAGCAATTATTTACTTACACTTTCTGAAGCTACTCTGTGGACTTGATGAATATTGTCACTTGTTTGAACCTTCAACTGGTGAGCATCATAAGACATAGAGAAAGACTGCAAATACTCAGACACTTCCTTGCAGGTTACCAGTTGTTGTCCACCAGGACTAGAAAATATCAAATAAAAAACAATATAACAATAAGCCACAGAGAAAGATGTATTTCTAAGAAATCAAAAAGAAAATGGCAGTGCATGTCAAAGAGGAAACAATAGGTATAAACAAATAAAATCAATCGGTTATCCTTGTCTCTAAAAGCAGAGTAAACAGAAAGATAGCATAAATGAGAAATGGGGAGTGCCACAGCCACTTCCATCGATTTGGCAATGAAAAACAAACACGAAAACTCAAATGAAATGAGTAAATGCCAAAACTTGTTACACATATCAAATAGCAAATCAAAAACACTTGATCAGCATGAACTACATATTCAAGTCACAACAAACATGAAAAAAAAAACAAAAAACAGAAACCCATTACACGAAATACCTCAAATAACAAATTAAAACAGAATGGAAAAAAAATAATACAGAACAAAACACCAACATCAGAAATGTAAACCACCTTATATATCGACGACAATACACCCAAGCTTTGCCTTCTTTTCTTTTAAGACCAAGTAATAACTTCCAACCGATAGGCAAAAAATCACCAAACTCATTAGCATCAACAATTCTCCTTTTCCTTCTCCTACTACACCATTGTCCATTTAAATCCCTAAAAAAACCTAACAATTCCTCTTCACTAACCAACCCTTCAGTCCTCTTCTTCAATTCATCTTTATACGGATCATCTAAACTCGCTAACCTATCTAAATCAACAACAACTCCATTCCTATTCACTAACTCGAACCCGATTCCCCTCTCCCTCCCCTCCAAAACGCTCATTATTTTCACTTTCGGCTTCCTCCCTCTTTTCCTCTTCCTTATTTGCAAATTGCAATGACTAATATTATTGTCATTATTACTATTACTATTAACATTGTTATTGAAATTGATGGCGTCATTTAAATGGGTAAAGCTATCGAAATCGATTAAATCCAACTGACTAAAATCAGGATGTGAAGAAAGTAATTTCTTAAGGAATTTAATAATAGCGTAATTCTCAATGCGATCGCTGTCGTTTACAGTGTCTTCGGGTGAATCAGGGTTAGGGTTTTGTGTGGTTTTTGGGAGAAGACCGGCGAGACGGTGGCGGTGATGGTGGTGGTGGGAGGAAGATGGACGGGAGAAGGTCTGACGCCGAGAACCAGCGCTTTCGTTGAAGATTGTACGGTCGATTGTAACAGGGGAAATGTTAGGGTTTAAGGAGGTAGAAGAAGAAGAAGGACAAGAGAGGGAAAGAGAATAGAGTTCAGATTGAGATAGAGCGGTCATGTCTATGAATGTGGGTTGTGGTGGTTGTTGTTCGTTAGCCGGAGCCGCCATTTTGGTGGTGGCGATTGCGGCGGTCGCGAGTGGAAGTTGGTATTTGTAAGTGGAAGGAAATGGGGACCTTGATGAAATGTGCTTAAGCCAAGCAAATTAAAAAAAAAATTACAATTATTATTTAGACCTAATGCCCAAAAAAATCCGAACATCTTCATCTACTTACAATTCTAACCAAAGTTTTTAATTTAATCAGAAAAATCCCAACTGTTGTATTTATATCCATTTATTTAAATCAATTCAAAATTATATGTAATTAATAAATCAATTGCTTTTAGTAATTCATAGTGTTTGATTATATAATTTATTTGATTTATTTGTTGTAACGTACTATTTATACCTATTTTAACAATTTAGATAAAATTGTAAAAGTTGAAACTTTTTTTTGTGAAAATTAAAATATTTGATTACAATTATAAATAAATGAAAAAGTTTGAATTTTTAACTATTAGGCCTATTTTTTTTTCTTTTATAGTGGCCATTAATCCTATTATTTATTACTAGTAAACTACTAAATTTCCATAATTTTACAAGTACCATTTTGTTTACAAATTTTTTTTTCAAATTCATTTTTGTTAATACAATCTTGAAAAGGGATTTTATTTTATAGGTAGGGTCATCCGATTTTTTAAAGTCATAAGTTGTAACACGAATTAAATAAAATAATTTTTTATTTTTTATTCATTTGGAGTTACAGTTTGTAATTTTAATATTAAATGAGGACAGAATTTATAAAATTAAAATTGTACATTCTAAATTGTACGCAATTTTAATGAAACTTACTAATTCATCTTGGGTGGACTAGTACTACGATATCAGTAGAGGGTAAAAGGTTTCAAGTTCGAGATCCACACTTACCAAATTATAAAAAAAAATTAATGAAATTTTATCAATAATTATTCCAATAAATTTAACACATCTTTTTAGGTAAACATACAAAAGTGGTATCATTTTGATATATTTTATATAATTTTTTCAATTTTATTCACTAAAAATAAAAAAAATAATTTATTGGTAGAAATTTAAGAAAAATTGTAAAAATTAAATTAGATTTCTTATAACTTGTATATAAAAATTCATTAAAATAAAATTTTTAAAAATATTTAAAAAGATATGAATAATATTTTATCCTTATTTGATACTAAAATCGCAAATCATAGATCCAAATGAACCAAAAAAAATGAAATTATTTTTATTTGATCCCGTGTTACAATTTTAGTAACCCGACTAGTCATTCCCTGACACACACACATGTGTGTGGAAGGTTTTAAATTACTTATACAATTCACTTTTTTTCACAATTAGATAAAAATTTTATTTTTTCCATCTAATTAGTATAATATTTGGTCAAGCATTACTTAGTAAAAAAGTAAAATAATAATTTTAAATCGAAGCATTTTCTGGTCAGTCGTTCTCTTCTCTTCTTGACAGCTCTTTTCTTTCATGTTGCTTTCTGTGGTGAATTTGAGACTCTGGATTCATTGACTGTACCTTGGCAAGAGGAGTCTAGACCAGGGGTGAGCAAAAACCAAACCGAACCGAATCGAAGTTCCAAATCGAACCAAACCAAATTTTTGATTTGATTCGGTTCACCACATCGTAATTAATTGGTTTGGACTGAGATATAAAAAACTGTGGTTAATGGTTAATGGTTTGTTTTTTATAGGTTGAAAATCGAACCACCCGAATTAACCGAATTCCAAAACGACGTCGTTTTAATACTATGTATGTATGTGTTATGTGTGTGTGTGTGTGTGTGTGTGTGTGTGTGTGTGTGTGTATCTGTGTGTGTGTATCATGAAGAAAATGTTTAGGTTTATAGTAAAGTATTATTTTGTTTATGTATGTCATATATAAAAATTGGACTTACCTATATATTATTATACAATGAATTTCATATCTAATTCAATTAATGTTTATTTTTTAAACTTTGATCTAATCAAGTTCAAATGTATTGGGCTTAATCCAATGATCCAACCGATTTAACTGATTAAAACCGAAATTTTTAGTTAACCAAACCATTAGTTACATACTTATTACAATGTGGTTTGATTTTTAAAAAGATATGTAATTAACCGAACGGTTTTGATTATATTTTAACCGAATCGAACCGAACCGCTCCGCGCTCTCCCCTACCTCAGGCGAACACAGAGTTAGAGTAACGCCAAAAGAGGTTGGACTGGACAAGATTCTCTTTATAAGGCTCGAGAGTCACGAGGCGGTGACCAACAGACTTGTACAGTTAGTTGTATCATAATCAGTGTTTTAAAAACTGAACCAGAGACTGAACCGGTGAGCCCAGCGGTTCAAGGTTCAACCGTTGGTTCAACCGGTTTAGG
>CANYLF011499025.1:0-31550 GCA_948193215.1 Bocquillonia castaneifolia | reverse complement strand
TTTACCATGTGGGAATCTGTGTTGGAGGTGCTACAGATTGTTTGTGATGATGGTACTATTATTGATCAAAGAGGCACAACATCAGGTTTGATAGAAATAATGGAGAGTTTTTAATTTGTATTTATTATACATTTGATGATTAAAATATTGGGATTGACTAATGAGTTGTCAAATTCTTTGCAACAAAAAGATCAGAACATTATTAATGCAATGGCGTTGATTGTCACTATGAAAGAACTCATTCAAGATTTGAGGGAGAATGGATGGGATGCATTTTTGGAAGAAGTTAAGAGGTTTTTGTATTTCAATGTGTATTCCTGTGCCAAATATGGAAGATAACATACCAGTTAGCGGTCGTTCAAGGCGTGAGGGGCAATGGGTTACTTATTATCATCATTATCATGTTGAAATTTTTATTGCTATGATTGATCTAATTACTGCTGAGATGAACAATAGGTTCAGTGAAACTTTTATAGAGCTATTGAGATGCATTGCTTGTCTTGATCCAGGAAATTCTTTTTCAAAATTTGATCATGGTATGCTTCTTCGACTTGCTGAGATTGACTCTAATGATTTCTCCATAACTGACCTCTTCATTTTAAAAGATCAACTTTGCACATATGTTCATGATGCAAAAAGAAATTCTATTCTTTCAAGTTGTCATAATATTGCAAGTATTGTAGTGAAGATGGTTGAAACCGAAAAACATTTAGTTTTTCCATTGGTTTATCGCCTCATTGAATTGGCTTTAATATTACTAGTGGCAACAACATCAGTTGAAATAGCATTTTCTGCAATGAATATCATCAAAACTAAATTGCGTAACAAGATTGGTGATTAATGGTTGAACGGCACGATGATATGTTATATTGAGTGAGAGATATTTGTGGAAATTAATGAAGATATTTTACAACGTTTTCAGAACATGCAAACTCGCAGAATTCAACTCTCTTCTGAGAGTTCTTAGAGGTAAAGTTTCTTATTTGTATTGCAAACTATTATTATCACCACATATGTTGAATATTTTTAGTTAGAAATTTCTTTTTATAACATAATTAGCTTAAAATTGGCCCCTCCCTCAATAAAATTTTGGTTCCACCACTGTACTTAATCCTTTTAAAAATTGGATTTCAATGAAGATTGCATATAGCTTTTGATTTGTGACTCACCTTTTAGGTATTTACATTTTTCAAATGATCACAACTTCTTCATGAAAGTTGTAGATCTTGATTTTCTCTTAAATTTAGTCTTTATGACTCGTCGAATGTGCTGCACTTTTAAGATGCAGATTTCACATTAAAATTTTGAATAAAAATTAAATTAAGTTTAACATTTTACTTCTCATCTACAATAAGACTATTCCTCTTTCTAACTTCCTTTGCCATATTTGTTATTACTTTATATGGAGATTTAACTTAAATAATTGTTGCCAATATATCTGTCAAAATTACACACATATATAGATATTACCATAATTAAAAAAATAAAAAAATACAAATCACAATTAAAAATTAATTTACGTTAATGAAAAATTCTATCGCATCTTTGAATGGTACGAAATCATAAGATAATATGTCTCATGTTATATTTATTGTGTGCTCGGTCATGGCAGTATCAAGAGTAAGTCATAATTCTTTTTCTTTATGGATATTAAGATAATTTTTATTAATTGATTTGACAATACCATCAGTAATAATATATGTTTTTCCTGTTTCTAAAGAGTTTAAATTTTTCGACCACACCCTTGAATATGATAGCTTGTATTCTAGAACCCTGGTAAAAGGTGAAAAGAATTAATAGTGTTGTTGGAAGGTTAAAAATATATTATAAAGCTATATGTACATGTGCCAACATCTGCTTAAATATAAGAATAAAAAGAATAAGTTAAACTAATTTTTATTCCATCTGTATTGAAAGTGCTCCAAACATGAAATAAACCAAATTCTTGTAGTTACGGGTGTCTATCGGTCAGTTTGGTTTGGTTCAGTTTGAGTCGAGCCAAAATTGATTGGTTTTTGGTCAAAAGTGAACTAGAATTGAACCAAATAAAATAAAGGGTGAAACCGAAAACCAAATTAACCGAAAAAATAGGTTCGGTTCGGTTGATTTGGGATTTTTAACATTTTTATTTTACATATTTTTAATAATAATTTATTATACTTTTTTATATTTTTTATTTATAAAAAATTTCAAAAACATATTATAAGTATAAAATATACATATCCCCTCAAAAAAATATACATATGTAATATAAATCATATATAAAAAATATGTAAAATAAATAAAAATAAAATATTTAAAAATAAAATTTTATTTTTCTATCAGTTCGGTATTTAAACAAAAAATCGAACATCAAAATTTTCAAAATTCAAAACCGAACCACACCAAAAAACCAAACAAATTGAACCATTTTTCACAATTCAATTCAGTTCAATTCGATTTTTAGGTCCGGTACTGTTTTTGCACACCCCCTACTTGCATTAGTATAATACAATCGTGAAGCACTCAAAACCTAAAATATAATAGAATTTAAATCAAACATTCATGCAACTTGAAATATAATACAATATATCATACTAATGTGGTGTGTGTATTGAAATATTGTTGGAAATAATTTTTAAAATTATTTTCTTATCAGACTAATATTTTTACTAATGCTAGATTTCAAAAATATTTCAAAATTTAAAAAAAATAAATTAAAACTTTTTTGGTAAATAAAATAATTAAAACTTGTACTGAGCACTAGTTATAAAACTAATTTATTTATTAAATATAAAGGTAAAAAAGGTAAATGGAAATGTGCAAAAAATTATGAAATGAGAATATTTATTTATATACTGAATCTGAATGTGCAAGAATCACTGACAATGGATCTCATGCATATGGTGGGACTCATCTGATTAAAAAAAAAAACTGAAGATTTTATTTTCTTCATGGGATTACACAGCTTCATTTATTAATTATATAATGTATATATTAATTTCTCTTACTAAATTTACTAAATATATATATTTCAATTGTTTGGTAAGTTCTTTTGTAGTCTTGTATGGGGCGACTCATCGATGACGCAGCAGAGAATTTCTTTAGCAGAAAAGAAATTTTAGATCTTTACCTACTGCAAAGCATGCTCATTAATTCCAAAGCAACAACAAACAAATTCTGCCGAGTTGAAGCTATGGGATTTTTACATATAATCATTTTTTGAAACTGGTGTGTTTAGGATGTTTAATAGTGTGATTGAGTTTCTTTTTTTTTTTTTTTTCTGTAAATTAGTACAATAAAATTTTTCATTTTTTAAAATAAAATGAGAACTTTCATTAATAATAATCGATCAGTACACTTTTAACATATAATTATAAATAAATTTAACTGTAATCGAGAAATACATATTTTAAATTAATTAATAGAATTATTTTTTTAAAAAAAATAGAAGTTAATTTATTTCAATTGAAAAAACTAAATCGATTGAAGTAAATTCTCTTAATTTAAAAATTAATTATAATCATTAATTATTTTTTTTAATTAAAAGATAATTTATTTCAATTGACTTGGTTTTTTTAATTAAGTATCTATTTTAATACTTATTTATTATAAATTAATTCTTCTATTGTTAAGTTTTTTTTTTACTTTATTTAACTAATAATTACTATATGTTTTTTACAATAAAAAATAATTGAAATAAACCTTTAAATTCTATCTAAGTACAAATTAGCTCATCCTTTTAACGGCGCATTTAACGTTGTTGATGATAGGTATGGGTGCTCACAGGCAGTTAACCAAACTGTTGATCAATTTTAGCAACCGAACCATTTATATCGGTTAACGATTAATCATTTGATCAGTTTTTTTACCGGTCGGCTCAATTTTTAACTATGGTTTATTTTTGTTGCTTAATTTCATTATTATCACATATATAAATCTATTTATATAAACATTATAATATAAATTATTATATTTTATGATAATAATATAATATACTAAATATTTTACGTATAAAATTATTGTAATTAATTATTAAAATATAGATAGTTACATAAAAATAATTATTAATTCATAGTATTTTCATGTATAATATATATATATATATATAATTATTTTTTTTTGGCTTTTTTAGGTTCGGTTAACCTAAAATTAAAAACCTAAATCTAACTCATAAGTTCGGTTAACCATATTTTTTAGTTCGAGTTGATTGATTTTGGTTCGGTTTACAATCTAACCGGATTTTTTCTTCAACTTTAATGGCATGGACTTATATGATATAAAATTAGAAATTTAAAGGCTTAAATGAGAGACTTTAAAGTTTAGAGACTTAAGTGAGAATGCCATAATAGTTAAAGGATTTATTTATATCTTTTACCATCATAAAACTTATAAAACTTCTAATAATATTTATCCAATTTAATTAAGAGAAATAATTAAAGGATTAAATTGATTTAAATCAAAGTTATTATTGAAAATAACTTTGAAATACGACTTTTAAGGATGAAAAGATTTAACAATCATAATTTTTAAAATCTTCTAAAAGTTTAAAATTACATAATTGATTTAAATCAATTTCAATAACATAATTGTTTAATTAAAAACTAAAATTATTGTTTCTCTATAATATAGCCTACGGGTGGAGATATTATAAAGGCGTAGTCCAGGTACGAATCCCTAGTCCCATTTATATAAAAAAAATAAAATTTATTTTTAATAATTTTGGAAAGATCAAAACGCAGGGTTTGGGCTCCGTCTGGGTAACGAACTAAAACCCTAAGCTAAAAGGCGAAAAACCCTTCCCTCCCAAATTCCTAGAGCACAAAGAGCGAGCAGTTTTGTTCAAAAAAAAAAAAAAAAAAACTGAAGCAGCCTATTCAACTCATCAATGGCTGATTCATCAAAAAACAACAGAAAACGAAAGAAACACCTAAATACTCCTCAACCACCTCAAAAAAAGCACCATACTGATACTACTACTAATAATAAAAGTAATAAACAAAAGAAAGAGGAAGAATTTGATTACACAATTGAAGCAGCTTATCCATGGAGGAATCTGCACTTGATTTTATCTCTTCAAAACAAACAAATTGACCTTCTCAAGTTAAGCATTTCTTTCTTTCTTTGTATTTTGGCTTTTAATTTCAATAATAATAAAATGTAAGTTAAATTATCATAATTTGACAGGAAGGTTGAGCTCGCTTTTAATTATGTGAATTCGAGAACAGAAGAACTATCCAATCGAATTGAGCAACAAAAACAACAAGTTGATGATGATTGTGAAACAGTTAATTTATCACGACTTGTCGTTTTTCTTAATGATTGGGTTCAGTCACTGTTGATTTCTACTGATAAGAAGCTCGAGTCTGGAGTTGTTGTTCAGGCATGCTTGGACTTTAGATGTTGGGTTATTTTTAAATTCTGTTTAGAGCAATCATTGAGGTTACATGTTTCTTTAAGTTTCTCACGTAATCTTTTGCGTGCTTTCTCTTCTATTTCGAGAAATGCCTTGTCTTCATTGGAACGTGCTGCTTTGGATGATAAAGTTTCGGTTTTTAATGGTGAAGGTTTTGAATTGTATAGTGTTGTAGTGGATTGTGTTTCTTTGGTGTTCTTGTCTCATGGTGGCTTGTCGAATCAGAATTTGGAGTTGTGGATTTCAAATGTGCGTGCTGTTCTTGAGCTTGTGATTAAAGTTTTTGATGAAAATCTTGATAATGGAAATGTGGGGTTTTTTGCCTTGCGATTTTGTTGTTTGCTACTTGAGCCATTTGCCAAGTTCTTAAAGTTTCACCCAGCTCGGAAAAATGGATTTCGTGATTTTGTTGATGAGCTTCTTGGACCGCTATTGTATTTGGTGGGTTCGTTGCATCTTCATTTTGATGGAAGCAATTCTTCTTGGAAGGGGAAGTTATTACCTGTAGCTGAAGAGGCTTTATCACAGGGTGTGTTCCATCCGGTCCACATTGAAGGATTTTTGAGCTTACGCAGTACAGAAAAATATTCTGCATCCTGTGAAGATAAAGTCAAAGACTCTAAAACAGTCAATAAAAGTTACCATAGACATTTCTTTGACAAACTGGGAAGGATTATGTCCTCAAAGAAGTCTGAATTGAGTGGTTTAGGAGAACTATTTCATTTGCTCGTTGATAGAGTGAAAAAGCAAAAAGTAGCTTCAGAGTTATCTGAAGAGCCTGAAATGGCAGAGAAAACTGATGGGTTGATGCAGATATATGCTCATAGTTATAAATTGTTACACCCTAGTAGTAATGCATTGCCAGAAAATAGTTATGTTGCTAGTAATTTGACTTCAGAAAAACGAAAGTCACTTTTTGATTTTTTTGTACAGATTATAGAGCCTCTTTTTTTTGAGATGGAAAGCTACCTTCAAATCAAATTGGAAATAGGCCCTCTTTTATTGGATGCTCACCGTACCATCAAATCAATTAATTGTTTACTAGCCAGATTTTCTCTTGAAAAGTTATACATTAAAACAGAGGATATATCTGAAGGAGCTTTCCTTAATTTCTTGAAAAAGGTTTACAAGACTGTTATCTCATTTTCCAACAATGTACTCTGTTTGTCAATAGATGACACGGATAGTGGGACTCAGGAAACATTAATTTTATTAGCAAAGGAGCTAGTTGTTTCCTTACAGTACCTTTTGGATATTGAATATGAAGTTATTGAGAATGATTTGACGAGCCTGTGGCTAATGGTGCTTTCTTACTTGGCTCTTGGTCATTCTTTGAAGGATGCACCAAATCAATGTTCGTTATCTCCCCAGATTCTAGGATTTGGATGCCAGCTAGTTAAGCTTTATAGTGAGCTTCGGCAGGTCAGTTGAATTGATTCCAATTAGAAAACATGCACTTGCATTTTGTCAACTGTCTGAATGATTGGATTTAAATGATCAGCTATTCACAACCTCAAAACTTTTGTAATTGGTTCCAGAGCAATGTTTTTCCCTCCCCATTTCTTGTATTGTGTCAGAGGATGTTTGGGTAACAGTGTGTTTGGTGATCATCACTTCTCAATGTCATTTATTAGTTTGGCTTTTGTTTTTTTTTGTAATTTTCAGGTTCATTCTTCATTAAACTTTTTTTAAAAAAAATATTTTTTCTGCAAAAATTTTAGTTAAATTGTTTGTTTATCATGAGATAGTTTTCATATTCCAAGCTTATGTTTTTGTGTCACTGTAGGTGGAAAGTATCATACTTGCCCTGTGTAAAGCAATGAGGCTTATAATAGTTAGTGAGAATAATGGTGGCAATGAGCAGAGTAATGGTTGTTTTGGGTCTTGCACTACCTCTCTCCCTTATAAAGTATTTGCAGACTCGGTGGAAATGCTTTTATGTGCCCAAGAGTTTAAACTAGCTATTCAAAATGGGATTAAGTCCATACCTGAAGGACAAGCAAGTGGGTGTATTCGGCAATTAAGTGAGGATTTATCAGAATCGATTGACTGGATGAAAAGTTGTAGTTTAGTGGCTGATTCAAAAGAGCTTCAGGAATCAAATACAAAAGAATGCAGAATGCACTGTTTTGATCTGGTAACAGAACTTTTTGGCACAGGATTTTCTGAACTTTATGCATTAGTTCTAGATTCATTGTCTGTCACAACTGGGAACAGTAGCCTCATTGGGAAATCTTTAAAAGACCTGATGGCTGTGATTCAACCTTCCATGAGTGTTTTGGTTGGACTACAGCCAGATAGTGTCAATGAGTTCCTTCATTTTGTCACGGGGAAACCTTATGATATGAGTCCTGATTGTACCAAACATAGCATGCAGAATTTTGGAGGGTATATCCACTGGGTCTTTGTGTTCTTTTTTCGATTGTACATGTCCTGTCGAAGCCTATTTAGACAAGCAATTGCCCTTATGCCTCCAGATACATCAAGAAAGATGTCAGCAGTAATGCAGGATTCATTTACAGCATATTCTGGAAGTGATTCAATGGAGAGAGCCGATTGGACTGATGATGGTTATTTTTCATGGATTCTACAATCCTCAGCTTCTCTTCTTGCTGTTATAAGATCTGTCTCTGACAATTGTCTTCAGCATAGCAATGCAAATTGCTGTCCTCTGCTTTATGTATTGCATGCTATGGCTCTTCAGAGGCTTGTTGATTTGAACAGGCAGATTAAATCTTTGGAGTATATACAGAAGAGCATTGATGGTATTATGAAAGTCAAGTTACTTGATGATTCTAGGTCGTCTGATTATCGGAAAAGGAGCAGAAAGTGGGGAAGGCGCCTCTCTGGTTTGAAGGAGGAGGCAGAGGGTCTTGCTGAGTACATCATGAGTCACATCTCATTACTGGATAATGATCGAATCTCAGTCAATAATACTGATGATGCGGCCTTTTCTGCTACCTATGGCCAAGCTCTTGGCGAAAGTAGTGAATGGGATTTAGGGGTTTGTTCTGTGAACCAAGAGTCATTGCCTACTGCAATCTGGTGGATTGTTTGCCAAAATATTGATATTTGGTCCATTCATGCTAGCAAGAAAATGTTAAAGATGTTCCTCTCCCATGTCATCCGTACTAGTCTTCCCTTTTTAACAAGAAGCTTTGCAGTGAAGGAAAACAAACAGGCTTGTGAAACTGGTTATCCGAATAAGATAAATATGCATCAAATCTCGTCAGAACTTCTAACCAATTCCATTCTGTATGAACACAGTGTAAGACCGAGTATAAAAATAAAACTCTTCTCCCTGTCTCTGTCTCTGTCTATCATGCATGCAAGCTCACACAGGTCTGCAACACAGACACACAACAACAATATTTTGTTATACTGAGGCTCATTATATTTTTGCTTGAAGCATAGTTATTGCATAGCTCATTTTGCAAGGAAACTATTATGCTTGTATAATGTTAGTGCTGGCTCTTTTTCCAGTTTGTTTGCAGGCATTTGGTGTCAGGATGTTGCCATTTATTGAAGAATTCAGTACTATCGCTATTTGGTGATTTTTCCATTATGGATGTTGACTTAAATTCATTTCCTAATTGGCAAGAGGTTTTAAGTGCAATTGGAAGCTTGCCAAAGGCTGTCTCAGGAAGCAAACTTATGACTTGTGATTATCTGTCAGAGGGAAAATCAAGATCTCATTCATCAGTGAAGATGGCTGCAGATATTTTTATGGATTCAACTGCCATGAAATTCAGAGCTTGTCAGAGTTTGCTTGATTTTTTGTGTTGGTTGCCAAAATGGTATATGCATTCGAGATCATTCTCACTTTCTGTAACTTATCTACTCAACCTTGAAAGGTGAGCCTCATTTCTTTTTCTTTTCCCCTTCTGTCTTTCTAGCCTTTTATGTTACGTTTATTCTTATTTGATTTGAAGCAATCAATCATAAGCACATGTAGATATAGCCATAGGTCTCTGCACATAGCATTTTACAAATTTAGGACTAAAGTCTGTATATTTACTATAGTAGGCTCTTGTACTGCCTAAATGTAATATACAATTTTATGGTGTTCACTTATGATTGATTTGAAGCTCTCTTGATATATGTATTTTAATACTGACATACCATGTGGTAAGTGCTAATGCTTCATTAATGTGAGACATCTACATTTCAGGTATATAATTAGCAGCCTATTGGAATGTCGTGATGCAATGTCTTTACATTACCGGTATGAGCTACTAAGGTTGCTTCTATCATGCCGGAAAGCATTGAGATATGTAGTTGTGGCATTTAGTGAAGAGAAGACAGTGACTCATTCCTCTGTCATTCCTGTTCTCTCTGAGGACTTATTTTCTGTTCTATGGCTTTTCAAATCACTTTTTGTGGTTGTTGGGCTGCAAGAGACATTCTCAAAAGACTATTCAGATGAAATCAGAGAGATGATATTCTCATTGATGGATCACACATCCTATTTGTTCCTGGCATTGAGCAAGCATGACTGTGCTTGTGTTATTCACTCCATAATTGCTGCAGAACCTCATGACGAGCAAACAAATTCTGAAATTGTTCAGGAACTAAGCACTTTGAATGAATCTGATTCACCACTGGATTTCTTGGAAAATGATAAAGCCTGGAAAAATATTCTCCTTGTGGCTGAGAGTTTGAAGGAACAGACACGGGACTCACTCACTTCTTTAAAGGATGTCCCTCTCAAGGAGATTGTAAGAAAGGGTATTGGTCTTGTGAGTCTGAACAGATTATCATCTATAGTCTCTTGGATTAGTGGGTTATTGTGGGGCCTAGTGTCTGCCCTGAACAATAGAAATGCAATAAGTAGTGATAAATTGGAGTTATTGAGATCGAATTTTGGACCTAGCTCCCGAATTGGTCTTTGTATAAGTGTATATGTAGATTATATTGGTCTTATTCTACACTCATTATCAGTTGAGGATGGTCACCAAGCTGGAAGTTCATTTGATTTTCAAAATGTTCAGACATCCAATCAAAGTGGTTGGTTAGGTTCACATGAGATTTCAAATAAAGGGTTTCCCCAGACTGGTGCATCAGGCGATGCAAAGAATCAGAAATCAGCAGCTGCAAAAAAGTGCTTAACAGCATCAACTGGTGATAATAATGTCTGTAATGGTAGTACACAAAGGGGTAGTTTTAAGTTGGAAGCAACTGTTGCTAGTGTTCTAACTAAGCCTAACACCTACGAATGTGAATCACTGAGTGATGATTTTTTGCAAAGCTTGCTCATTGGTGACCACCCTGAAGCAGCAATTTTAATTAGGCAACTATTTGTTGCTTCTTCAGCTCTTTTGAGACTGAATTTGCAGACTAATTGTACTTCGGCATTGTCAAGCTTGGTGCCGAGTTTTATTGGCATTGCTCGTGTCTTGCTTTTGCAGTTAGCAAATGTGTCAGAGGTGCCACAATCATTTTCTATTGTTTGGTTAGATGGTGTTCTCAAGTATCTGCAAGAGTTAGGAAGCCATTTTCCTTCGAAAATTGATTCTACGTCTGCTGGAAATTTGTATGCCAGGCTGATAGAGCTGCACCTGATTGCTTTAGGAAAATTTATTACGTTACAGGAGAAAGAGGCTACATTGGCTTCTCATGAGACAGAGTCATCTTCTAAGATACTATTCAGTAGCGAAGGATCATCTGAATCGTCCCTTTCTCTCATGTTACTTTTGGATGAATTTAAAGCTAGGCTGAGAATGTCATTCAACGCGTTAATAAGCAAGTCAATGGAGTTGCACTTGTTACCTGCAATACAGGTTATTGAGAGAACATTGGTGGGAGAGCAAGAAGGCTGTAAAATAATCTATGAAATAAATACTACATGTGCGGATGGAGGAAAGGTCTCCTCAACTGTTGCAGCCAGCATTGACTGCTTGGATATACTTCTGGAATACATTTCAGGTATGATTCTAAATAATGCATTCATCATGTTGCATTCTCTGACAGTTTGTGTTAATCCTCTTATGCTTTCATTATAGCATTTTAGATGATGATTCTTTTAAGTAAGTTGTTGCTATATCATGTTTAGAATTCTTGAGTGTCACCTACATAAAAAGCATTCTCGAGTAAGCTCCACAGTCCACATCTTCATTTCAAGTTATTAGGTGTGTTCATGAGTAATGGTTTCACTATGTGATATGTGCATTTAAAAACTCAGGAAATCCAAGTGGTAATGTTCCATTTCTGGGGTGACATTATGATCCCATCAGTTTGTATGTCATTTCCATACTGGAATCGTATCTCAACCACCGTGACAGTTAGTACTGATTACTTCTATAAGTGTGTGTGGAAGCAATAGAAATTCATATGATGGTCAAGGAAGTTCTGAAAATTACCCTAGTTTAATGTTTGGTTATGGAGGTAAAAGTTAATCAATTGCCCTGGCAGTTTTTTCTAAAGAATAAACCAAAAGATATTTTCTGGGATTCTTCTATGTATCTTGAGAAAACTAATTGCTTCTCTTTGTTATGAGTGTCCATATTTTTTTTTTTGGAAAACAGTGAAAACATAAACTGAATTGTTAAATTCAGATCTGACTTTAAGAGGGAAAACAAAGTAAAGGATATGTGATTTTATAAGTATTTTTTGGAAAAACAGTGGTCGCGTAAACTGTGTAATTGAGATCTGAATTTTAGAGGGAAAACAAAGGAAAGTATTTTTGATTTTCTAGGCATCACATCTAAAGAGAACAAAGAGAAGTGAATCATCCATAATCCAATATAAAATTGCAAGCCTAGGTATTTTGATGGACGAAAAGAAATCCTTACAATGTTAAGATTATAAGAAAATTATGATTTGTCATTAACTTGGAACATACTAAATAATACTCCCTCTGTCCCATATTTTTAGCCTTTGGTTGATTTCACACATATTAAGAAAAAGTAGTTTTAGAGTTAGAATAGGATAAATTTCCTATAATACACTTGGTAAATATTGTATATCTGACTTAATGATATTTATTAATAATTATGTAAAGTAAAATAAGGTATAATTAGAAAGTGAACAATTAATGATAGTCTTAAAAAGAAAACAAACCTATATTTTGGGCCACTGAAAATAATCAACAAGCCTATAATTATGTGATGGAGGGAGTACTATATGGAGTATAATTAAAATAACTTATCATATCCTTGTTGCAATTGCAATAGAATTGCTAACTACAATTACATTAAAACTTCCTATGTAGGGTTTTGGCTGAAATTTCTTAATTCCACTGTTAACTAAAATCCTCATATCAGAATTCTCGTCCCGCATTATGTGCCACTCATGATAAGAATGGCCTCCAGTTTCCAGTTCTACATAAAGTATATACTAATGATTCTTTTATAGAAAAAAGAGGTTTTAACTTCTAATTGGTGTGTGTTTGTTGCCAATGTAATGACTACTAGGTCTCGTTCTCAGTTATTTACCTTTTTAGGTAATGACTGCCTTGGTTTTTTTTTTTGGAGGAACATTGGGTATCTTTGAATATTTTTAGCAAAGTTCTCTTCCAAATTTTATGGGGTTTGGGACCAGAAAAGTTGCTAATATGCCGTAGAATTATGTTAGATGTCTATATATTTTTTGTTTGTTTTCCTCATTGTTCGAAACATTTGAATGAAAAGCATACTGACGTGTAGGATCCAAAATTTCTCCCTGCACGTAACACAGGAGAGGAGAATTTCCTGACTTCTATGTAGGCTTGTGCATGTGGGGCTTGCAGAGTGTTCCTTTTTGTTGTTAGAATGATTGGTGGACTACAATCTTAAACTTGTTTTATTTGGTGCTGCACACAACATTTTGCTGTATAATTTGGAGGAGACTTCATCTTTCTTTTTATAATCTTCTTTCTACCTTAATAAAAGCCTTTTCTTTTTAAAAGCACTTAATTAGCAATAAGTTTTATATTGTTAATTACAGATGAAACATTTAACTTCGGGTATTCTAACTCAGCAATCCTACATGAATAACCTCCCGGTAAAATGCAAACATGTTAGCCGACTTCTGCAGTTACTCTGTTTTTTTACAAAGTAACTCTTACTTGATCAACTCATCACAATTGGATAGAAAGATAACACTTTCATCTAATGGTGAAAAATTATAAAGTGATGAAAAGCAAGGTATCTGTAAAATTCTCCTTAACTTAGACATAAAATTGAAAATATTCTCAATAACACTTGATTGTCTTGTGCAAGTCATGCAACATTGTAAAACTCATTCTATAGGTAACCAAAGTCAGTTCTGTCAATATAAAAATTGTTTGAAGAAAAATTAGAAAACGAATTTTAAGTGCATAGATTTCAGTGAGGTGAAAAATTTTCATACTTCTTTTGCTACTTCATTCACACATACACACACACACACACACACACAGGAAAAAAGGAAAAAGATGAAAGAAAGAAAGAAAAGAACATAAAAATAAAGAAGCACACTGGAGCAAAGTAAACGGAAGGTGAAGAAAAGATAGGAGGGGGGAATTTGAGGCATGTAGAATTTGGAAACAGAGTGAATAGTCAGTGATTCCCAGAGTGGTTTCCTCATTTCTTAATCACGTGTGTGCTTCAAATTGTATCATACAGATGATTTATCATTGACTTCCTTGTAGCTTAAATTGATGTAATTGCAAACATGTTGTCTTGGTTGTTGGGACGTCAGTTATCCTAACCTTTGGACTTGCTTTGCAGGTTGCCAGCAGTCGAGTGTAGTTAAAGGACACATTCAGAAATCTGTTGCTGCACTTTTTAACATAATTTTACACTTGCAAAGCCTGTCAATTTTCTATCGTATTCCAACTGGTAGTGCTCATAATGGTCCAGATCCTGGAGCAGTCATTCTTATGTGTGTCGAGGTACTAACCAGAGTTTCTAGAAAACGTGGTCTTCAAATGACTTCTTGCCATGTAGCACAGTCTTTACATTTACCCGGGGCACTTTTTCAAGATTTTTATCAACTCAAAATTTCTAAAGGTCCTCCTTTATCTAACACGTTTTCGGATAACCAAGACTTCAATCCTGTAGCAGGCATGCATTTTCATGTTGATAAAAAATTCTCAGTTGGATTATTTGCTGCCTGCTGCCGATTATTGTGTACCACAGTGAAGCATCAAAAAAGGTAATGTCTATGTTTCTTTTTTGTTGTGCTTGTAATGTTTAAATCAGTTATCAGTTTGCTACTGCTTCTCTCCTCATTCTCAAAAATTTTTCTTCTTTTATCTGATTAATCTATCAGATTTTTCACACTTTGTTTTAGTTTGCTATGGTCTAGAATTATTTTCAACTCAATGGCTTTTATGGCTAAAATTGTTGTATTTGTGGAGTTCAAAGGAATGCTTCTTGTTGTAACTAGCGGATGTGTTGAAGGGGAGGGCTGTGCCTCTTGTCAATTCTAGAGGAAGTGCCAGGGGAAGGCTGTACCATAGTCATTTTTTAAAATAATTTTGTTTACTGGGGTGAGGGGGTCTTGTTGAGGCTTGGGTGGATGGGGGAGGGGAGTGGGTGTTTCTTGTTTTGAACTGTCTTTTGTCTTTATCTGTTCATTGATATCAATGGAACGCATATATTAGGTTGTACATATATTTTCTCTTCTCAATTATGCAGCACCCACGTTAGATTCTAAATGTTATCTGGGATGCGTGTTCTCTATTCTGTATTCTCCTCTTTGATCTTCTTACCTGTAAAGTAGGTATTGTATCTTATGTAATCTGGTGACATTCATAATTGTAGGGAGACAGAGAAGTGTATTGCTCTTCTTCAAGATTCTGCAAGTGTTCTTCTTCACTGTTTGGAGACAGTGGATGATGACTTGAGAGTTAGTAAAGGTTATTTTTCATGGGGAGTTCAAGAGGGAGTAGAATGTGCATGCGCTCTTCGGAGGATTTATGAAGAGGTATGTCATGTTATCCAGATGCTGCTGCTTAGTTTTAAACTATGATAGACTAACAGTAGATATTAAGATAACTGAAGCCATCAAAGGATTTCATCACAATGTTTGAATGGTGAAAAAGTTCAATGGACAGATACCCCAGAGTATCGTGTCAATTTGAAAAAAATCTGGTCTCCGGAAAACCTAATCTGTTCATTTTTTTTGACTCAGCCTGACCAAGGGTTCTTTTCCTCTGTTAAACAAGCATTTAAATTGGTTTTGTGAAGGATTTTGAAATCAAAGGATATCATTTGTCTCACATTGTATAGACGAGATTTGAACTTGTAATGAAAGGGGAAAACAATTAATCAACCAAATCTTGTGGAGCACTCAATTCATTTAGGCATAATATCATACTAAATGGAACTAGTACCTTCCCAAGAGGTTCTCCACCTCATCTTTTATTGAGTTCTGAACTGTGAATCTATTCACCAATGGGAACTATTTTGTTGTAGACCTTACACTTCCCAGTTTGTTGGACAAAAATATAAAATTCATATCCTGCATGTCCAATGCCCCATCCAAATGAAACTAGTCTACTTCGACTAATTAAGTTCAACTGTGGTGTTTTTTTTTTCAGCATAAGATGTATTTTCCATGTCTCTATATATAGCCATCACCTTTAGTACCTGCTTTAATTTGCTTATTTCTCAATTATCGTTTCACAGTTGAGACAGCACAAAGATGATTTTGGTCAGCACTGTTTCAAGTTTTTATCCGATTACATATCGATTTATTCACGATATGGTCCCCTTAAGACTGGCATCAGAAGGTGATCTCCATCTCTTGGACACTAAACACGTTTATTTATTTCTCATCTTTCTTAGAATTGACTTCTTGTTACTTCAAATGAAAACTCTGGCCTATATGATACTAACAAATCACTGCTCTTTTATAATCATGTGTAGGGAGATAGATGAAGCTTTGAGACCTGGTGTGTATGCTTTAATAGATGCATGCTCGGTTGATGATCTTCAGTATCTTCATTCTGTATTTGGAGGTGAGGAAACAGTGTTTGATCAGGTTGTTAATTCAATACCTAAAGGGTTCTTTCCTTGGCCTAATCTTCTGGTGTGCTTGCTTTTGCAGAGGGTCCTTGCAGAAATACATTGGCAGTTTTGCAACATGATTACAAGCTAAATTTCCAGTATGCAGGGAAAGTCTGATCTAAGAATTCTTATATTAGTGAACTTTGAAGCAACTCTTTGATAATTCTGAAAACCAAGGTGATGTGTCATCTTCCAAGCAGAACCATAAAATTACAAATATTTCTTAGAAGCATGCCATTGGATTTTTCCAGGTTCTAAGTGGCTGTCATAGGTGCTACATATTTTTCAGGCCTTTATCTAACCAATTGTTAACGACGTGCAGCAAATGATAGGTGAGAGATAAAACTTGTAAATTAATGTTCGTATTAGGTGAACAAAATGAGTGAAGTTTCACTAATTTTTATAAGATCTGGAGCTGGGTAGGGCTTTAGTATAACCGTGGTATATCTCGAGGCTGCTTTCATTTCATTTGTGTATATATTATATTTCGAGTAAATTGACATTTTTCATGTTGTTAAATTGCAAGTTCTTTGCTCTTACATGACAGTCATTCTTTGAACAATTTATTTTATGGACATGTATGAGAAAGAAAGGCCACCCTTTGTGCTACTTAGCTGCTTTGTTTTCTTTACTTGGGTTTGCTACTTCATTTTCTATTTTTACCTCATGATGTATGGGCTAGGGATACTGCAATGGCTTTGGTGAATACATCCAATTTACCTGCTCAATGGTAAGATTAAAAAGTATGCGGTATTTCAAATTGGGTTTATTTTTGTCTGGCAGATTTTAACTCCTCTATTTCTAGCAACAGAAAACAAATGTCTAAAGAGAATATGAATAGAGAAATGAAAACAATGTGATCTCAAGTTGCTTATTATCTAGCGATTGAATAGGTTTTGCTTTCTTTCTCTTTTTTTAATATATGGCATCGGCTATTGATGAAAGATATTTACTTTCCATGTGGCTTTTTCTGATCAATTGAATGTTTTTTAATAGCAATTACTTAGAAGTGATCAAAGTTGATGGAATGGTGGCCCTAATTAAGGCTTTTTAGTGTTGGTAATGCTCTAGGTAAATTATCAACTTAAGTTCAAAACAGGGATCATATTTCTCGGAAAATCGTCTTGGTACTACTCTCATCTTAGATTAGGATATCTGAACTACTACTTTTATATATTTTTGTTTAAAAAAAAAAATCTTATTTGTTGATTAACATTATCATTCTTTAGGGTATTAAATTAATGACCCATTTCTACTATTTTTCCTTTTGAGCACTATAGTCAATCAAGTGTACCTATCTAGTGGTATGATTATGTCTCCATGTTTCTAAAGTGGACAATAAGGTTATACTAAAGCAGTGGAGTCGGTCCACTTTAAGAAAAATTTCATTGATGATAATAATAATTTATTATTTTATAAATTTGATTTAATTTTTTTTTAAACAAAGTTCAGTCAGAATGAAAAAGATGTTAGAAAATTGGAAATTTTAATTACGTATAGTATGGATCATTGACTAATTAATTATCTAAAGACAGATTCATAATAAGATTCATTAGTACATCCAATAAATCTCAAGTACATAATTGTAGCCATCCGATTTTTTATTTTTTTTTTATCATCAAGAAGAAAAGCAGGAAAAAAAAGTTCAATAAATCAAAGGGATCAAGTTTGATACAGATGGTAAAGTTCTTTTGATTTCAAAAGGAGTTCTCGAATTTGAAATTCGCTTTCATTAAAAAAGGGTAAGAGGTTCAAATAAGTCAAAATTAGATGCTGACTTTTTCAATGAATTAGTCATGAATTAATCTGGATACAAAGAACCTGGATACCACCAAGTCAATAACTATAAAAAAAAAATCGGAGGGACCTAACTATAAAGTGAAGCAACTCCATCTCCTTGTATATATTTTAAGCTATAAATACACTGGGCCTTGTGCTACTAACAACCTCTTGAGCGTTGTTGAAAACTAACCAACAATAATAAACTTCCCCACATCAAACAAATTAAAGTGACAAAACAAAATGGTTTACTACTCTTACTATGGAAGAAGAAACCCATCAATCTTTGATGTATTTACTCTAAATCCATTACCATATCCAGTCCTTTTAATATTAGCAGTAATATCAATATTTTTAGGAATATCATGGTACTTCAGCTATGAAGAAATGGTGGAGGCTGCAGAGCAGCAACTGAGTTGGGTACTTTTGATCATACCAGTAGCTATTCTCTTCATTGTTCGCTGGTTATCTTCAATGGAAAATCCTGACTTTCTCTTTGCTGCTAAATCTCCATGGGACTGGAAAAGGAGGACCCACCATCTTCCTTCTGAAGGGAGCTCTCCTTGGGGTGTAGCTGCTTTGATTGTCTTGCTTCTTATTATGGTGCAATTTCAGTCTGCTTTTCTTGACAGCTGGTTTTGATATTATTATATTTATTTGCTGAAGGGTGAAGTTGGTATATAGTTTTGTTATATTAAATAGTTTTATTTTGGTTTTTAAGAACTTGGTTTTGTGTTTATATGATAGAAATATTGAATATAGAGTTTTTTTTTTATCTATAAATCTATAGAAGAGGGAACATGTCTACATGTTATATAAAATAGAGGTTGATCCATTTTGTATAATATATATGGATGCCTTGTTTAATATGGTTATTAATTGGGAGATCTTAATGAAGGAATTAATCTTAACTTGTTTGTTATTAGAACTAATTATTCCAATTCTTGAAGCTTTCATTATTTACTTCTTGCTGATGAATCTTGATTGATACAGTAAATTTTAAAATTTCTTTTCTGCTATTCTGTTTGGATGCTGAGAAAAATTGAGGTTATAAATGTAAGAAATCATGCTCCTTTTACTTTTAGTCCAAAATTAATTATCATCTCATTCAATTTCATATTAGTTATCTTTTATTCAATCTCTCAAATAAAGATTAATTCATACTTTTTAATTCATTTTTCTTTTACAATCTTATTGTACTATATTGAACTTTGCAAATTAATGAAAAAATTATTAACCTTAATTTGCTTGATTATTTAGGACTAATAATTGTATTAAAAGACAAGTTATCACTCACTTAAGTTACAAGTTAATGGCCATTAGTTAAGTTTGTCTTATTCTTAGAAATAATTTAGCTTTTGAAAAAATGAGGGGATGATCAGCAAAGCATGACTAGCTATAGCCAAGATCATGTTAATGCTGTGTTTATTGAAGCTTCATTTATTATTTATTTATAATGGTGAGGTTAGACTCAACCCTTTTCTGTTCCTATCACAATAGGTTAAGTTGTAGACTATGATGTGCCTTTTGCTTTTTCTTTCTAAAGTTTTGCTTATTAATATTTTCATTTCATCAAATAATAGTGTATATAGATCTTGAAAGTATGATCATAATAGGAAAATATATTTTTAATGTCTCTATCTAAACCTAAATGGCTAAAAGCATCAATGTTTAAGAAATTACCGGCTTATATTTGATGTTTAATTTTAATCGGTAAATTATAAATCACAGTTTTGTAATTGTAAGGGCTAACATAATAAAAAAAATTTTACTTTGGTGTCATTTTGTATAGCTAAAATATAAGAGGGAACTGAGATTAAACTGAATGATTCTTCCTAGTAATTAGTTGAATTAAATGAGTAATGAAAATGTAATTACTCCGATTTATGTAATATCTTTAAATAAAAAATAAAACATATAAAAACATAATATTTTAACATGCTAAATAATAAGAAAAATATATTAAAAATTTTTCATTATTTTTTTATTTTTTATTTGACTAAACAAGACATTAAATTTTTCATTCTCTTCAAAATTCTACATGGTTCTATTCTCTCTACGATTATGATTTCAGAGTTCCAACCAAAGCACGCATGGGATCTATATTCACCAACTCTCATAATAATAATAACTCATCACCCTTAATATAGCTCTTAAGAATATATTTACTAGGCTTGATACCACTTTAATTTCTATTATTATGCCAACATTTAATTAATTAGTCCCTATAGTCTGATAAATCTGATAAAAAAAAGGAAAGTGTTTGATGTCCTAAATTGGGACATCCCAATAGGAGCATCTTTGTTTCTTAATTTAAGTTTGTTTATTTTTCAAATACACATTTATTAATCATCAATTTATAATTTATTAATTTTTTATTTATAATTTACATAAATATTCTTATTGGAATGTTCCAATTTAAGATGTTAACATTGGAAAAAAAAAAAAAGGTCCAAATGGTACACCAATCTTTCTTCCTAATCGAATTAATGAGCCTGGAATAAGTCATATTGTCATACAATAGTAGAAGACTTCTATAATTGTACAAATGCAAATGGTAAGTATCACTCAATCATTAAAACCTACCACATGCTTCGTGGTCCAATGGCAATCAAGCCTTAAACCATTTAAAGTGCATGTGGGTTCAAATCTCACTTTCATCGTTCAATAATTTTTTTGCCTTATCTTTTTCGCTTGTTTGTGGGGATAAGGCTGGGAAAAAAGAATTAAAAAAAAAAAATCTTATTATAAGTATGTATACTGGCCAGAAGGCAAGAAACAAGTGGCTATTTTACTGCTAGAACTAGAAAAAGAGAGAGAGAGAGAGAGAGACAAGCCTTTAAATCTATGGTTTTTATCAGGGCTGGCTAATAAATATTTGAGATCCTAGATAAAAATTGAAGTAACATTCTATTAGTATATAATAGATAATTTAAAATTTACTTTTCTTACTAATTTAATTTTTTTGTTTAAGCCCAAGAACCTCAATTTTTTTAATTGATAATAGAAGATTTAATGGTTAATATATTTTATTAGTTAATTAATAGAAAAATAATATTTAAGATCTTATAATAATTAAAATTTTATTAGAATTATATTTTTTTTAATTAGAATTAGCAACCTATTATAATATTATAAAATATCATCTAGAAGGTGTCAACCTTTTTTTTTCCCCTTATCATCTGGAAGGTGTTAGCCTTTTTTTACCCTCAAATTGAAGATCACACACTCATATATATGGAGCCTGATTTCTTTTGGACCCTACACATACGCCTATGCCTTAAGCCATCACTGGTTTTTATTCACACAGTTGTAACAAATAATTAAGTATTGGATTTAACCAATAATTTATTGTTTATTCAAATAACAGATAATTAATCATGAATCGATTGATGAAAAATTAAGATTAAATTAACATTAGAATTTTGTTATTGAAATAATTGTAAGAGAAGAACTTGTGAAAAAAAATTAACTTTTCTCAAATTACAACCGAATTAATAAAAATAAATCGAATTAAAACATAATTTAGTGTTACATATTTAGTTCTTGTAGCCTAACTAATTAAAATTGATTATTAGAAATTTAAAATGTTTATTAATCAACTACTATTGAGGAGGCAAAAGACTAGAATGTCATATTATTGAAATTCAATAGGCAAAAGACTAGAATGTCATATTATTGAAATTCTTGCCATTTAGATGTGTTAAGAGATAAAAGTCATCCACTCTTTATTATATATAACTCCTATGATGAATGAATACGCATATTATTTTGAAAGGTAAAGTAATGCATTTTTGAGCCCTAAATCTCAAGCAAACATCTTAATTTAGCATTCAAAATTAATGTTGAAGTTCATTGACCTGAAGGGATGCTCACATTCATGAAAGGGCTGATCTTATTTGTGGTAATATTTTTGATTGGGCCTGCATTTCACTAAAAAGACCTCCAATAGTGGCCCCAGAATCTTAGATTTGCAGTTTATTGGCTTTAATACTACTGATATAGAATTGCTATGCTATTGCTAAATACCTCCCATAAATTAAGTAGCTGTATCAAAATTCAACGGCATACCCATTACAATGCTTGTTACATTATCAAAAACATAGAAACTGTACATTTCAGAAACCAGTACATGATCAATTCTACCAGCATGTATATATTTCCTTCACTTTCTTGTATAATTAAATAATAACAAAAAAAAAATATTACATATATCCACATGTATAGTCTGACAGTAGAAACATTTATAATTGATGCGTGAGTTTTAGATTCGAATCCATCCCACTCTTTCCGACTCTAAAATAAAGCATTATAACCAATTAATCAGACCTCCAAAGAGGTCCAAACCACTTGGAATGGAAAGAAGATTGATAAGAAAGCAACACTAAAAGCAACACAACAAAGGCAGCAACACCCCAAGGCTGTGAAGATCCCTCAGCCGAACTTGCAGAATCAGGAGACGGTTGGCGGAGCCTGAAGTAAAGCATCCAGTTCGTAGAATAGGAAGCCATAAATATTACAAGGAGAATGGGAAGCAAGAAAAGGAAAAACTGCATATTGATAGTTGAATGGTGCAACTGTGCCTTGTAATCTGTATGTTGAGAAAGCCAAAGTAAAATAATCACAATACCAAAAATGACAAGCAATGCAGGTGGTGGTGTAGAGACAGACCCAAAAGTATGCCTTGCCCACCCCTGCTTCCATTCAGGCCCTCTTCTTCTTGGATTAAACCACTCCATTAATTTTTCTTTCCTTCTTCTCCTTCCTTAATTAAATTTTCTGTATTATGGTTTTTGTGTCTATATATATGCAGAGGGATGATCGGTTTGGGATGCTTTACTATCAGTTTCGGATTTGGCAGCAGAATATATGCTTTGAGTGTAGAAATTATCTCCTTAAAGAACTTTACTTTTTTTCAATAATTACACACTCAAGAAATTAATGATTCCATGTCTTATCTGTTTAGTTTCCTTTTTCTCACAATTAGATAATGGTTTGTATGGCACAATAGTGATAAGGAATTCAAGTTTTCATCCTATTTCAGGCTAGTTTGTAATTAACAGTATTTGCTCTTTGTTGACCAATATTCTGATTATAGAATAACAAGATTTAATACGTATGCAAAAATTGTTGATTTCAAGTTTTGGGGCTATTTTAAAGTTTATCAACAAATTCACAGCTAAGCAGAAACATCAAGCAAACAAATTGAGATTTCATTAAAAAAAAAAAAAAAAGGAAAGACATTGAGATAAATGGCCTTCCTAGAATAACCATATAGAAATTTATGTAGTAATGCAGCAAGAAGCTGTGAGTCAGTCTCTAGAATATACTTCATCAATTAAATGGCAACATTGCTAGGCTGTTGCTCTAGACAAACTTGAAAGCATTGAAGACAGCTTGATGAAACCAACTGCACATCAAGGCTTCCAGAATAACAACAGAACTAACTATGATCAATACCTATATAGGCAATGGTACAGCAGCTGATCAATTAAACCCGTTCTCACGAAAACAGTAAAAACACTGCTTCATTATGATTATGTTATCAACCTGATTCATAGTTACAACATTTTCTTTGCAAAAGAAAGATACACAAACGGGTATTATTCCTTTTTCATAAGGGTACAAAAACAAAATATGGATCAACAATCAAAACTCCATAGATAAGACTACCTCATATGTTACTTAAGGTAAGCTTCAATCTGAAGTACCCTCACTCTATCCTTTATTTGCCCGTGTTGCCCAGACCAACTCTACATCATCAAGCAGCAACTTTCTTGAATGTTACAGAATTGACGATGGTAGCAAATTCAGGGCCCTGCATCATCAAAACAAAAACAAGGTATAAATTCTTCAACAGTTCAAATCTTGAAACAAAACATTTGTAGGAGTATACCTTTAGGGATGCCCCACCAACAAGAAAACCATCAATATCTTCTTGCTTTGCAAGGTCTGCACAGTTGCCACCGTTTACAGATCCTACAATTCAAATACATTAGATTGTAAGGAGTGACAGCTAACAAGATATGCTGTAACATTCCATAAACCTAGGGTTGTTCAAATGAACCGAACCGAACCTATTAGTTTTGGTTCTCAAAAACCAAACCAAACTGATTGGTTCAAAGGTCAAACCGATTCAGTTCGGTTTTTCTTAATAATTCAGCCAGTTTTTCAGTTCAGTTCAGTTTCAGTTTCTTTCTTTAATATCCAAAACCAAACTGAACTGAATTTTAAAAACTCTAAAAATTCAAACCAAACTGAATTTTCAGCTCAGTTCAGTTTTTCGGCTTCGGTCAGTTTGAACAGCCCTACATAAACCCATATTAGATGGTAAGCAGCAATAGTTAACAATATATGATATAGTATCCCGAAAACCTTAGTAGAACTGATTCATTCAAACTAAGAAACCATTTCACAACATCAAGCCATTACTATAACTATGTGATGACAATTGATGAAACGTCCAGCAATGGTTAGAGATTCCAATTCAACCCTGCAGCATGTCATCTAGGCTCCTCTCTTTCAGTATATGGGGGAGAAAACGTACACTCCCCACCCCACCCAAAAAAAAAAAAGCATCCTCCTCTTGCCCAGTCACGGGCAATTCAAGAACACATTTTTGCAACATAAGCAAGTTAAAAACAAGAAAACCATGTCTCACTAATCATGTACAGGAACTTTCCTAAATTAACCTCAAGATAGAATGATTTTTAGCTTAATGCATGCAGAAATTGAGGAATGTCACGTCAAATTGTGTCAAGAAATGTGTTCTATAATAATTGTGGCATTAAAGCTTCATATATGTCCAATCAAGTGTGTTGTGTACAACCGATATATACGTCCTATGAAATGATGAAACGGTGATGTGAATGAAAAGAGAAACTCTATACTAAAAGTTCTCTCTACTTTCTTTTCTGTTTCTATGTTCAGAACTAGCAGTTGGCATAGATGAAGTCAGTAAGATACCTCCATAGATAATACGTGTCTTGGATGCAACTTCTTCAGAGACATTCTTTTTGAGCCAATCTCGTAAAGCAGCATGCACTTCCTGAGCTTGCTCGGGTGTGGCCACTTTACCAGTCCCAATAGCCCATACAGGCTCATAAGCAATAACTATTTTATCCCAACTGGGCACAACATCTGCAGATAACATAATAATAGCATAAGGACAAACTTCTTCTGTTTCACGATGTAATTTGATACTGACTCATTTTTCACAAGTAATATAAATCTGCAATTACCAGCATAAGCCTTCAATTGCTGAAAACAAACATCAAAGGTTTTTCCAGCCTCTCTTTCTTCTAAAAGTTCACCAATACAAGCTATCACTCCAAGGCCCTCACTTAAGGCATAAGCAGCTTTCTTTCCAATAAACTGCCAAAAAAATACAAAGCTTCAGCTAATTTCTTATCACATCTAAATAAATCGTAATGAAAAACAAAGTCGACAATTGATTCATCCAAAACCACTGTATCTCTGAACATCAACATGGTCACTGAACATCAATTTATAATAGATAATCACTCAACTTTTATCATTTCAATAAGGTTACAGTTCCCAAATTCTTTTAGCAAATTGGATAAATTTTTATGCATCAACTAAATAAGTTATACAGCCTATTTTTAATTGCATAAAGAAGAAATTGCTCAGCTTTCATGTCAAAACTCTCAAAGTGATCTACAAAAATCTAACAATGACCTTGTTGAAACAAACCATGATTGATTTTTATGTCACAAATTGGCATTAACTTGTTGAAATTCAGTGACTAATGAATGTTGATCAAATTCAGTAACATTAACAATAATTATCTATTTGAATGATCTCAAAAACATAACTTTTTTCCATTAAACTGTCACCTCATCATTTTCACCAATTATATGCCTGCGTTCAGAATGCCCATGAATAACCCACTTGCAGCCAATATCCTTCAGTTGCTCAACGCTACAAAATAGAAACCAAGAATAAATGGAAGAAATTGGGAGAAATGAAAATGGATGACCATAATGTATGGGTAAGACAAAGCAAACAAAAGTTCGTTCACCTGAATATCATTTTCCTTTTGTGCTTGGCACCAAAGGAAACAGTTAATTTAACACAGTGAACTATGATTGAACATAAAAGTAACTAGGAATCTAGGACCCTCTGTTTGTCTAAATACAATACATATAATGATCTTTGTGATGGTTGGTATCCAAATAAGAAACTGTGATTAACTACATTTGGAAAAGACTCTTCATTTAACTGCTATAGATTGCCATCTTGTAGCAAACAAATGACAGTTTTCATTCAACAATAACCGCCAATCTAGAGTCCAATACAACATAATCTAAAATTCAGACTACTAAACAAAGATAGTGTTTGACCGCTATTTCATCCTTCTAATCCAAATGCAACAAAGCGTATTAGGATTAGGGAGTATACAAACATCAATTATCCATGCAATTTAGTCTCTTTTAGCAGAAAGAGTAAGTAAAAGAGTGTTTCAAATTTTAGAGGGAGAAGACTGCAGTAAAAAAAAAAAATTCACTCAAAACTCTTACCCTAGCCCAGGTTATCCCAATAATGCAACAAATAGAAGTTCTCTTGATAACTAAGACAAAAGCAAATTTTCTCTCAAAAACAATTATGAACAAGTCTAACAAAATTTAGACGTAAAGGAATGGCAGAGAGGCGTCATAGGAAGTTTTAATTACGAAAAAATGTCAATACACTTGTGACATTATGGGAGTTTCAAATTATCCAGTAAATAAGTCCATATTCGCTCACACTAGCTACCTAGTCCTTACTCTAGTTTAATTCATGAGATTCAGAATTGATAGATGAGACCTCCAACTCCACCTCCGTGACCCAGTAGATATCCTACCTTCACTCAGTAGATGTTAAGAATAGGAACACAAAATAAGAAGCAATCCAACTATCCAAGATTATCAATGGGATTAAAGAAGAGCTGAGAAAGAAGGGAGAGAAAAGCAAAAGCCCACCTGATTTCGCCAGTGAAAGCACCACCTTTACTGACCCAGGCGTTTTGAGCAGAAACATGGATTCTATCAGTTAATGAAGACTTCACTTGATCAATGTACACAAAGGGAGGTGCAACAACGACATCTGTAAAAACACCAACAACAATAAGGTTAAAAATAAATAAATAAATAAATAAATAGTACAGAATTTAAAATAAGGATCAATCATTTCCTAAAAACAGATAAAATTGAAAAAAAAATAAATAAATAAATCTCACCAACATCAGACTCCAACTTTTCATTGTTCAAGTCAGAAATAAGCTTTGAAATGGAGTCTTTAGTCCCATTCTAAAATCAATCAGATGGAATTGAATTACAAGGACTGAAATGCAAATAAAAAAAAACAAAAAGGAATGAAGTAAATAAATCATACGCATTTCCAATTGCCTCCAACAAAGAACTGCAAACAAAAGCAAAGACGAATATTTATTTCATAATAAAAATAAATAAGAAGACAAATAAAAGGCTAAGAAATGGAAATTGAAACGCACCGTTCCAGTACCGGCCATAGCGATGACATGTCTAGAAGGTTTGCGAGAAGAATTGAAACGGAGTTGAGAGTTGAAATGAGAGAGGAAAGAGCGAGAGTGAGAAAGAGAGTGAGGCACTGTTGCCGATTTGGGGCCGGTCAGTGAAGTAGAAAGCATAGCCATTGTAGCTGTAGAGTGGCTGCGGGCGGCGGCGGTGGTGGTGTTGATGTTGGTTGGGTTGGATTGGATTATTGAGTGCTGTGGATTAATCGACTGCCTGTTAATGTTGGGTAGTAGGTTCACTCGATTCTCTCCAACGTCAAATCCACTCCTCTTTTTTTTCTTAAAAGTAAAATTTAGGGGTATGATAAAATTATAAAAATTTAAAGGTAAGAAGATGTATTTAATTAAAAAAAATTTATATATTGCTATTAAAAATATTACGTACTTAAAATTTTATACATGATAAAAATATGGCTTGGCAAATAACTAATATTTCATACTTATATTTAGCTGTTTTTTCATTATTAAATTAATTAATAATTACAAATTTTTGACTTTTCATTATTAAATTAATTAATAATTACAAATTTTTGATAAAGCGGAGAAAATAAAAATCTAGAAGGGGTTTGTTATCTGTGAAAGACTAGCCGCTGAGAGCCCCAAACAAAAATAACAAAAAAGAAGAGTTTTTAAGAGAGAGGTGGTTAGAGTTTTTTTATCACCTTATATTTTCCCTGTGCATTTTTTAATAGGGATTTTAGAATCACACACCCAAAATTAGAAAATCAAACTAGAAACATAATAACTCAAATGATAAAAATATGGCTTGGCAAATAACTAATATTTCATACTTATATTTAGTTGTTTTTTCATAATTAAATTAATTAATAATTACAAATTTTTGATAAAGCGGAGAAAATAAAAATCTACAAGGGATTTATCATCGGTGAAAAACTGACTAATGACAGTCCCAAACAAAAATAACAATGAAGAAGTGTTTTTGAGAGAGAGAGGTGGCTAGGATTTTTTTTATCGCCTTATATTTCCCCTATGCATTTTTTAATAGGGATTTTAGAACCACACACCCACACCCACACCCACTTAATTTAATTATTTAATTACCAGAAAATAACATTTTTTCACTGAATATTTAGCTTCATCCAATATTTCAATATTAAATATATAAAGTTTAAAGTTTAAAATGCATTCCTGCTATTTATACATTCCATTCATGCATTTATATAAATAAAGAGTTATACATTTGCTGTTAAATGTAAATGTTAGGTTAACATGAAAATTTCATGTATATATAGAATATCATCAATTTTTTATTTGGGTCGCTGACTATTCATGTTCGAGATTTCATAATTAAGATTACAACTATTTATACCCAAAAAAATAGATAATTCATATCTATATAATATTTCTCGGATCAATTTCTCTCCTGATTCATCAATTTACATGTTAAAAGAATAATTATTTGATTTTGTTTTAAGCCTTTTTTTTTTGTTTGTAATGAAAAAACAAGAAGTTCGTTTGGCTACAAATTTTCCTCAAAGAATATAGTAGAAGAATAACATTGTTTCTTTTATTATTTTCAGATGAAAATCTATGTGATGTCCTCTAAAAAAAATCTTATGTGATCTATTTAAAAACACAAATGGAAGGTGGAATTGTTGTTACGCGCCTAAAAGAAGCTTTAGAATTTTAATCTGACAAGTGACAATTAAAAAAATATAAAAACTGTTTCAACAGTTGTAATAACCTTTCAACGGCAAGAAAATTTGAAATATAAACTTTCGTATGTAAAATTGTAAACGACAAATGACAATAATAAAGTATAAACGCTTTTAAGAAGCAAAAAAAAGGTCTAAACGCTTTTAAAACTACGCCGTTTAGCGCTCGACTCATTAAGCGGCTTTCTTTATGCCACGTGGCTTGTCTTTAAAATCCAAAAGATATGGATAAAGTACAGTGAATTTAGTGGTGATCAGCCTTCGTGACCGTACACGTGGATGTTTAATTTATCTCCCGCCACAGGGTTAACCAGTGACGCACATGACTCCAATTTAACATACTACACTATCATTTTATTTTTTTTCAACTTATCAACCACTAAATCAGTAAATTTATATAGTCTCAAATAAATTTTTTTTTTTATGAGTGATGATATGCACACATTCATCGGAGTATCTTGAACTCCATTTTATGATTGTCCAGACTAATCTCTAGCCGAGAGAAGCCCCAACTCTCTCCCAACAAGGGTGAGACTCGAACTCGATACCTACCTGAATTGGGACTTTTATTATCAAGTGGCTTTGCCACTTAACTAAGACCTCATTGATAGTCTCAAATAAAAATTAGTAAAGGATTTAATTTCACTAAGATTTATTAGATTTTTTTTGAATTTGTTTATATGTTATTACAATTTTTATATACAATGTATATATATAAAAAATTAATTTGATATCTTAATTAAGTTGAATTTATGTGTGATATAATATATATTTAATAGATTAAAATTGAAGTTTATAAATACAATGTGTCAAATATGTAAAGTTGGAAAGTAAAATTTTTAATATAATTATCATAAACTCTTAATTTTTTAAATTGAAATTGTAATAAATTAGTTTAACAAAATGTCAAGACTAAAAAAGCAAGGGTACCGGTTGTTGATTAATTATTTGCTAAGCGATTCACCTAACATTTTCGTCAAAATTGATATTTTGTTAATCCCATTTAGGGAAATTATTCCTTTATTTAAAATTATTCATTTATTTGTACTTAGAAAATTTTTATTTAATCAATGATGAATGGAAAAGGGGTTTCATTTGCAGCCAAATTTTTTTTTTTTTTGAGATATGCAGCCAATAAATTATCTATTGTTAGCATTTGTTGATCGTCAAGTTAATTTTTTTTCTTTTTTTTAAATGAACATTTTCTTTTTGTACCCACATTTATATATCTCACCACACCTCTCTCTAGTCTCACCACACCTTTCTAGTCTCTACCAGCCCATCAATATTGACAAAATGAACATATATCCAAGAAAAACAGTTAAGATATAGTTGAGATAATGAGATAAAGTAACGTTAGCCTTCAATTGAGTGTTCTGTAAAGTAGTTACTCAACAGAAAGTCCAAAGCAAGTAGTAGTAACAAACCAGCATCACCCCTTAACAAACTAGTTGTCTTTTTGGATTACATATAAGCTTAGGACGGTGATTTTTACACTCCCCGATTGATAAATGCACTCCAATAATAAGTTGAGTTCCAATAATAAGTTAATTTACTATTATAACTTCATTGACTTTTTGTTTCTTTTTAAGGTGAATTACGATTACCTTCTGAGGTATACCCTATTATACTGATTTACCCCTGAGTTTTATATATTATACAATTACCCCCTAGGTTTTACTCTGTTTAACTATCAACCCCCTCTGTTAGATTTCACAGTTAAAAAAGAAAATAATATACAGTTACCTTCCTTACATATATTTATACTTTGTTGTTTTACCCCTCTGATTTTATAAATTTTATTTTATCCAATTTTTGACTTTTATTAATTTTTACATTATTTTACACTAGATTTATATAAAAAAAGTAAAATAAATAATACTCAAATTAATTAATAATTTAATAAAAAATTTCAAACTCTAAAATTTTATTAATAATAAAAATAAAAAGAAACTATTTTGATAATGATAATGATAATTAAAATGATTGTAAATCAAATAACTTTATAAAAATCATATTAAAAATAACTAAATTTTTTAAGGCTTAATGGTCAAATTGTAACATTCAAAAAAAATAATAAAAAAATAACAATAACAATATATAATAAAAATAAAAATAATAACAATATATAATAAAATAATAATATATAATAAAAAATATATGTTGAAAGATTA